>VXBO01013010.1:465495-493042 GCA_013400135.1 Rhinoptilus africanus | reverse complement strand
GTGATTCTATGGCATGGGGCACAGGACCGTGTGCCGTGCTGGCTGATGCGAAGCAGTTTCTCGCTCTGTCCCGTGCTGGCTTGCATGCACACAAAGTCAAATACGTGCGTGTGTTTGTGTGCAGGTGTCTGCAGTGACCCACAAAATGTGTTCTCCCGGCTTGATCCATCCTATTACATGACTGACTGTGCTCGGACGTGGTGGAGATTGATAGCATTGAGATCGCGCTCCGGTCAAGGAATTTGAAATCTGATTTGAGGTGAGTCCTGCTTCAAGTATAGCTCAAAATCAAATTATTTCAGTTGTGGGAGGGAGGGGGAAGAGAAACAGAGTAGGTGAAATAATAGCTACTGTCTAGCTAAGATAAGCCAAGCAAGACAAAATATTAATTCTGATTCTGTTAGCACACCAAACAGAGAGAACCGTAATTCCATCCACCTGTCCAAATCAGAGAAAATTACTGTCACCAATGGTGCATAATTCAGGGGTGATAAAACATTAAAACCAGGTAGAAATGGTAACTTCCCACTATTTGATCCCATCGATAATAAACCTGCCTGGGAAAGGGAGATCCTCCGAGTTAGTGGCTCGTGTTTCTTTGCAAATG
This sequence comes from Rhinoptilus africanus, assembly GCA_013400135.1. Taxonomy (NCBI): domain Eukaryota; kingdom Metazoa; phylum Chordata; class Aves; order Charadriiformes; family Glareolidae; genus Rhinoptilus; species Rhinoptilus africanus. The sequence goes on along the minus strand of VXBO01013010.1, from coordinate 492,435 downwards.
GAGGTGTGGGTAGGCTTTGAAGCTTTCTTATGGTTCATGAGCCTCACTGATAGTGGAGAATATTTCCAACCCAGACTGCATGCTGATATCTTGTATCTCCCCCTTGCACAAGCCCAACACCAGACTGAATTTGAGCTGTCTCCTCAAGCTCATGGCTGTGTCCATCCACTTGCTCCAAAGGGTGGAGAGGATGACTTCAGACCTGGAGGAGGCCTGAAGATAAAGCCCTGCTCTGCTTGCTCCCAGCTCTGCCAGCGATTTGCTGTGTCATCTTGAGCAATCGCTGTGGCTAGACACGTCCCCTTTCATATCAGATGGCTCATACAGGTGTCCTCATTAACCTCATTAACTAATGAGCCAAACTGATCACACACATCTGCTGATGAGACTCACTTTGAGTCTTGGAGTGCAAGTATTGCTCCATCAGCCCACAGTAATCCATCCAACATGATCAAAAGTCTCTTTCCAATATTTGCCAGCACAGCAGGAGTAAAAGGAGATTGCACTGGACTCAGTGCTTGGAAAACAGAGGTGTTGCAGGTGAAACACAAGGAGTTCAAATCAGGATCGAGAGGAAACTATTCCCTGCTCTATAAAATTAGTGCATCTCAGAAAGAGGACACAGCCAGTTTCTGGAGCATCCTCCGTTTGTCATTTTCCCCACTGCTCCAATCACTTTTGGGCTACCCTGGGGGAGTGGGGCCGTAATCACTGCCAGCCACAAAAGAGACAGGAAAAAAAATCTCCTGCTTTAGAGAAGTAGGGAAACCTGTGGCTCAAGCTGTGGCTCTGCAGGAGCTGGAGAAAGCTGCAGCTTTCTGCAGCCACCTGGAGCTTAATTGCCACTTAAAGGAATTATCTTCAGCCTTTATCCCTAAGAAAAACAACTATTTGTACAGAGCAGACAGACAGATAGGGAAGCAAGTTGGAAATTGCTTTGTAGACCTGCTTCCCCTCCTTTCCCCACACTCAAAGTGGAAGAAAATAGAAACAAAATTCAGTCAATAATGCCAAGAAGAAGAGGTGCTGGGCAGGGCATGAGCCTCCAGAAGCTGGAATAGGAGAGAACAGATGCTTCCAAGCATCCCCTGGTCTTATGTTCCTTCCTCAAGCGCCTGCAGTCGGTCGCTGGCACACACTCCTGATGGACTGGCCCTGCATCTCGCCAAGGGCACCCTTCTCATGTCATCTCTCAGCACAGCTTTTGCAGCTTTAGGCATTACCAGAAATTAATGTTTTTAGGGAGTTCTCCCAGCCTTTGATAGCCCAATATCATCGCTGTGATTCTGTCAGGAAGACTATTTCTTCTCTCCTTTAAAGAAAAAAGGAAGCTCTTTTCTCTTTCATATATACCAGGAATAACTCCTTGCTGAAATGAGCTACTCGCTGTGGGAGAAAGGCACTGTACTGACAGGCTTGAAAACTGACAACTTGCTATTAAACTACAAAAAAGTCACCTCCCCAGTGATGGTGGAGGCTTAGCAGCAGGAGACTCTTCTCTTCTGGCATCCTTTTGCTGTTCGAAAAGCTTCAGAAGAAGTTGTGAGAAACCAGAACTGGGCAGGTCTAACCTGGTGTACCCAGACCTTAAACTAGCCCTGGCTTAAACCCTGAATTGCATTTTTTACCCTCTCCATTGTCATACAAGTCTTGCCTCGTAACGTCACATCCAGACTCCCTTCTGAGCATCTTTCTGAGGCATCCAGGCCTCTACCAGCAACCGGCAAGGATGCCCTCCAGTAAGAATGGGCTTCAGTGCTTAGGACTAGACCAAGGCTCCAGTTACTCATTCTTCCTTTTTCCTTCTTCCATTCCTAATTTTAGTGGCTCGTTAATCTATGGGTGGCTCTCCTTACTCAGAGCTCTATCCTGCATCTGCCTTACATCCCAGTCTCTCCTTCACCCAAGCATCTCTATCCACATCAATCCATGTACATTATCTGTTGCATTCCCAGCATATGGCTTTCAAGCGCTTGCTTTTAGAAGCACTAAAATTGCCTAAAATAATCCAGATTCACTCCCACACCACCACAATCTCCAATTCACAATCAGGCGCTATCGCCAAAAGCTTTATATTCAAAAAACTTATTGTGACTTTTTTCACAATGAAATATTTTAATTCAAACCATCTAGTGTTACCTGCGCCTGCCCTGGGAGGCAGAGCAGTGGGAAAGTCCTCAAACTATCAGCATAAAAAGGGACTGATTGAAGGACAGCACTGGGTCAGCGAGACATGTTCTAGACATTCATATTGCAAATAGGTAGAAGAATCATCAATTTTGGAAGAATCCTTTTTGTAGGAAATAACACATTTCCTGGGGTAACTACTTCCCTGGTCAAAAAGCTTCATACCTAGCAGTTTCTTGCTTTCATTTTCTTGTCCTCAATCCTCAGATCATGTATATCAGCACCTCTTTAGAGTAGTCAATAGAGATATGTCTGTTTATGTGAGCTAGAGATCTGGTCCAAGCCTCAGTCTATATTGCAAAGAAGTTTCAAAGAGATTCTTGGCAAATGAAAAAGGAAAATAAAAGTCTTTTTGTACTCTGAAATTTCCCAGGAATAAAACAAATGCACAGTCAAAACTATTCAAATGACATTTCAGGAGATCAGTCATAGAATCTATTAATGCATTTCTTTTTAAACAGATGGAGTTTGCAAATTTACTCTGGGCTTATAGGCTAACCTGTTCTATTGCCATCATGGCCAACCCTGATTTCTGACATAAGACCCGGCTCTGTGTTCACGAGAGTCTCCATGCTGACATGGATAGAATTCTGCCCAACGCAGATAGGGTTTGATCAGAAGAATAACTTAATAATAATCTTATCAAGGTTGTATCAGCTCTTGAAGCCAGGTTACGTGCATTTTCTAGTAAGTCAGGCACATACCCACTGAAAATCACTCGATTTTTCAGAATACAAGATCAGAATCAAGCACAGGGTCTCACATCCATACTCGCATAAAGCAGTGCCGTACCCTGGGGAAAGCTGTTCTGAAATCAATGTGACTAGTCACTCGGTAAAGCTTTGCACAGCACAGGCCAGTCCGCAGCATTTATAGCTAGAGGTTGTAGCTACAAGCTGGGGCCTGATTCCCCACTGCACACTGTAAGCAGTAAATTACAATTATTCCCACTTTTACGGTCCTTACCTAAAGGGTTTTATTCCTATAAAAGCAAATAACTGCTCCCCATCTTCTTGTATTGCTGGAGCAGAAAATGTCTCTGCAATTGTGATTCTCTCTTGACTCTCTATTTGGTGGTCCTATTACACCTACCTCAGTACAGGTTTTATTATCACGGGCACGAAGATCATTTACAGGCAGTAGGTAGAGAGTAGTGATGCTGCTGAGACTCTCCAGGGAGCCTGGCAAATTGGCATTAGCTGGTTCCCTAGGACTGCATGTACTTCGCAGTCCAGCGCTGCCCATGACTGCATATGGTGAGCTCTTGCAGAGAGCTGGGATTGGGCTGGGACCCGGTTACTTCTCATTCCTGCTTTCTGTTTGCTTCCGAGTTCACACACGCCAACTTCACCAACATGGATGAAATAAGCCTGTGGTACGTGGCAAAGAGAGTTACAGAGGCTGTGGGCAATGAGCAAGCTGGGGCTTTTGTTTGTGTATCAACAGCACAACTGTCAGGTGTATCCCGGCTGCAGGCGTTTATTCCAGGTGATGCTGGAAAGAGCAGAAACAAGATAGCAGGCCGCTGCGTGCCACATAGGGTCTGCAGTGCCAGCAGTGAGAAAGCTCTCGCAAATTAATCACAACCGACCTACAGGAATGAGCCTAAGCAAGAGTAAGCCGTAATAATCACACCTCTTTTGAGAGCCTCTGTTTCATTAGAGAGGCTTTAATAGCTTTATAAAATCAGGAGAGTATTTATTATACTTTTACAGATGGGAACATAAAGACTCTGAGAGGTAGTGGCTGGCACGTTGAGATGCTGGTCGAGATCCGTGTGTGCTGTGTTGCTAACGATCCAGCAAAGGGTGCTTGTGCGTGTCTCAGGTTGAACATCTACAGCAGCCGTAGACAGGGGCCACATGTGAAAATCTTGCCCGGTTAACTTAGTTAACGGGAGGATCCCACAGAAAATCGGTGGTAGAGAAACAGAAACGAGGGTTGCTGACCACACCGCTCCCTGGCTCTTCTCTCCCAGAGACTGGATGCAGGCCAGGCTTGTGGAATTCAGACATCAGGCTCTCAGCCATCCCTTGAGAGAAGGGTGTACAGGCAAACAGTTATCCAGCTTTCAGAAAACACTCTCCGTAACTGTCACTACCATGTTTGCCTGGTTACCAACAAGGTTTGTATTTGAATAATGGCTTTGCCCCTCCCTGAATCCCATTGGCTTAAGGATTTAGTTTGTTTATGTGTCTTCCTCTCCGCCTCTTGTTTTAATTAAGATAGATTTTACTAATTATCCAAGGAGAAACATAAATACCGATTAAAAAGTGAACTGTGTAAGAAGCTGGGGTAGCTGAGGTTGAAGGGAAGGGGCTGACGTGGCTGTGCTCTTACTCAGACTTTGTGCTTTTCCAGTGACTTTCACCAGGGAGTCAAATTTCCTCCAAATTTTCACCAGGGAGACAAAGACATGAACTTTCCCATGAAGGGTGCCCGTGAGCAACAGGCTCCCATGTCCAGCTGCGCAGAGAGGAGCAGTAACTTGCCCGCGGGAACAGAGCATGACACAATTTCCTATTAGATCCATTAGGGAGGGTTATGGCTCCATTCTGGCCATCTGACTGAGTGGAAGCATGACAGTATTTTGTTTATCTTCTGAAAGGCCTCCTGTGCATCCTAGGAAATAGCTGGCCCTGACTGTTGCAGGTGGGAAGGCAATGAATTTGACGTCCTTTGGGGAAATCAGAATAGCTGTTGCTAAGGTCTGTCCTCCCGTGAGCTCAATCCTACTTCTCTACATTGTGAACGCAGAGGAACAGGAGCAAGTTTAAGTGACTCCAAAACCAAGCTCAGTACTTCAGATTCGTCATTTAGATTCTGAAAATGCTAGCGAGAGCAGGGCTCATTTGTTGATGTCTGTTTGCAGGGGTTTATTTGTTTGAACAGGCTAATCAGCTATCAGGATGCAGAGGCAATTGCTTAAATGTAAAGGAAAAGGAAGAAATTGTTCAAAGCTATTCAGATGAGGTGGCATGGTTTGCGTTTTGATGTCGGTGTGCAGCCAACTGACAAACGCTGAGCCACAGTCTGGTGTAAATCCAGATGAATTCCATTAGAATCAACAGACTTGCTTCCAATTTATTCTGATGTAAGAGAGAGTATGATATTTCCATTTAGATTTACATTAGATTTGTTTCCTGTTTTCCATAATTCAGTCAGTTTCCATTGTGTACAAAACCAGCCCAGGCCAGATCTTGATCTCATTTGCATTGGATGAAAACAGTTGTTTCAAATGGAGCTACGCTGGATTTATAATTGCATAAATGAGAGCAGAATGTGATCTATTCCAAGTGAGAATTTCCCAGGGTGTTGCCGTGTGAGAACACCGCTGCCGTGGTGATCAGGTGCTCTGCCATCGATTTCACTGGAGAATTTTCATCTAAATCCTGGACTGGAGCCCTGAGCTTGACAGCTGCTGCTCTGCACACCCAAGGTATAGAAGCCCCTCTTCCCTTCAGAAGATAAGCTAACAAGCCAGAACCTCCACCATCTCATGACCTAACACACAAAAACCATGCATTGGCTCAGAAGAAAGTCAGGAACGGAAAGATCTCAGCTTTGCTTGGCAGAAGTCTTCCTCAAAAGATGCATTGGCTCGGATATATTTCATTTGTCACACACATTGTTTATCCCCCAAGTTCTCCATGTTGCCTTTTGCTTCCTGCAGATCTTCTTCCCTTCAGGCCTTTCCGACTCCCCTTGTTCAGTTGTAATTGGAGACATTAGAAACAATACAGTGATTCTCTGGCAGATAGGGCTGGCTCTGCTTTGGTGGCCACGCTGCCAGGATAGATTGGGTTATTACTAATAACTAATAAGAGGGTTATTCTCAGCAAGACGTGCAATTAAATGGATTTACTCCTCCCCAATGAAGCTGCTTATTTCACTGCTAGTGGGAAAATAAGGCCATTTAGAGTCATTTATGGTGGTTGCAATGGCTTTTCTGAGTAGATATACAGGCTATATGCCATAGCTTCTAGGAGGACGTTGAACTCAGCTCATCCATCTGGCTTCACCAGCTCTCACTCTTGCTTCTTGCTGTCTTCTAGAAGCCACCATTTCGATGGAGCACAAACAGGCATTGCTCTCACTCTGGATCTCACAAGTGCTGTACGAACTCAGCTAACCCTTAAAACACTGGCCTGCCCTGACTGCCAGCTATAACGCTTTATAAGCCTGGATATTCCACCTCGATTCTCAAAGGTGAGTTTTGCTGTGAAAACATGCAGCTTGATTGTCGTTACCCAGGGCCTGGGGAGATGCAAAGCTGATACGCAGTAAAAGCAGCTACGTCAGCAGCATATCATTTTACGTCGATATGGCTTGCCGTTTTAAATGAAGACATACCTCTTCCGTTTGCATTTGCAGAACTCCTGTGTGTTTAATTCCACAGTAACTTTAGGTTCCTTTACAAATTTAAATATTTCTCTTAACTTACAACATTTAGCACCAAACATGGGAAGACAACAATTACAAGAACAACAGCAATGACACCCCCACACTCACAAGTCTATCAGTATTAGGAGCACAATATGTGGCAGATTGAAATTTCAGCATCTCTACGCTTCTCTCACCACGTCATCTCAGCCCTGTGCAGAGAGACTGGAAATTACCCCACGGGTTTGGCCTGCAGTATCTAAAACAGAGCCTTGAAAAAACAAGGCAATCATCAAATTTCCAGTGTAGGCGGCAATCTGTCTGCTAGGTTTGCACACATACACATTATCGGGGCCCGCGAGTGCCTAAAGGCAGTTTTACACAGAGCAGCTCGGCAGCTCGTGCCTATAAAACACAAAGGCGCACCAGGTTCTCTTCTGTCTGATGCTTCACAGCGAGCAGCAACTGAGCGGGACCCATCACGCGGTAACAAAGGCTGACATAAATACTTATTTGTGATTTTGTTCCCCACGGTTTTTATTCCACCATGCAATTTGCATTACAACTGGATCCTAATTGTCCATTTTAGCAGGCAAAGAGCAATCTGATACAGATTATAATACGCCAGGTAAAGCAGCAATGTCACAAAATAGGTGCTACCAGCCAAAGACAACCTTTCTGTCTCCCAAGGGTTTGACACCAGCTGATTAAGCAAGTGAGCAGCACTGCCTGGAATTAACATGAGCTCAAAAAAAACCAGGACACTGGGAGCCTACTTAACCAAAGCAAAAGTGCCAGAAACCCTTTCAGTGAGGCTTCCTGATAGCCCTGAGTGTCTGAGGCAATGTAGTCCTGAAGGCACCTTCGAGGTGATGTGGTGCTACCGTCCTTGGTGAAGGGACACTTGGGAAGCCACACACCACAGGGCCAGTATGGCACGATGGCCTGACAGCCCTGTGAGCATTGGCACAGCTGCCTCCAGAAAGGGGCCCCTGCGAAGCACCACTGGTTCTGCAACGTTGCTGGAGGTAACGAGGCGCCTTTGGCCTCAGCAGCCTGTCTGAGGTCGCACGGCAGAGCCACCACGGGGGCAGAGACCCGGAAAAAGCGTGTGTCCCTGAAAAGCAAGCCATGTAGCTGAAAACCAGGAACATCTGGGAGGAGAGCGCTTCCAGGAGGGAACACCGCACAGCCGGCCTGACTAAGGGAGGCTAACGTGGCACAGCTGCCCTGTGCCAGCCGTCCCCGGCCAGGAAATGTGGTGCAGCTGCCACGGGTCGGAAAGTGTGTGCCAGTGCTTCTGCTGGAGGGGAATCCATAATGAAGCGCCCTCAAAGGAGAGGTGAGACAGCCTGCTCGAGACCCCGAGAGCTCAGCCGGCACAGCCACTGTGTTGAATTCTTCTCTATGTGAAAAAAACTCCGTATTCCCAGGGTCGCTAGTGCAGACTCATTGATTAGAAGGCAGGGCAGGAAATTAAATGAGGCAGGTGAATTAAAGCCAGACTTCACAGGCTGCATCTGTTCCTCCAGTCCCTCTGGGTACAACACTGATGTAACTTTAAAAAGTAAATTTAGTGCTGAAGAAGGCTGCCAGGCTGATGGCCTTGTAAACTGAAGCACTTGATGCATCCACAACTCAGGTACAGAAGCACAGAAGAGCTGCTGGAACATGCCCCAGCCTGGGCTGCCGGGCTGAAGCACAGCGGCTGGCAGAGATGGCCTGCCTGGGCTTGTCTTCTCCTCGTGAAGCTCCGGAGAAGGAGCTGGCTGGAAAGGCCTAGCTGTGGCTCCAAGGTGGAGGTGAATGCAGCAGCAAACAGCATGCTTTTGGTAACCTTGTCTGTGATGCCCCATCAATAGCAGGATCCCGAAGATAAACACTCCTGACAAGAAGAAATCCCATCCGTGGTGCAGCATGTGAAGTTGCAAACGTCTCCATCTTGCATTACGCCCAGGCTGGCACAGAGGTGGGAGCTTGCGCACCTTTCAGCTTTGGTCCGTGGTCTTGTCCACACCTGTGTTCACAGAGAACAAGGGAAACACCTCTTTCAGAGCAGTTCTTACTATCAGCATCTTTCCTGGTATTTGGACATGCAACGACAGCCCTATACTGTGCAGTCTAAAAAGCCTGGCTGTTTTTCGATGGACCCAGATGAACAAGGAGGGGCAGGACATCTCCGACGAGACCTATTTTGCCACCTAAGTGGGTGTTCAGAAGAGGTTTCAAAGCACGTGTCTGTCAGTTTGGAGACCTGACCTTCTTCACCAGACTCAGGTAAACCCCAAATGTCTAAATTAGATTGTAAAAAGTGGCTGTCACCTCTTCTGAGAGCAGCCGAATGGTGTCATCCCAGCATTTGGCAGGCATTAAGGATGCCTGAAACTAAGGAGTAAGAGGCAGCGTGGGGAAGACAGGCAGTAGTAGAGAGAACGTAGAACAAGTGAGTAAAAGGGTTGTCCCACTGCCTTCCCAGTCCTCTCATCACTGGGGGGTGGCACAGTCCTACCTGCAAAGCATTAAAAATCTCTTGAAGGAAAACAACAACATAATGAACAGGCAAATAAAGAAAGCAAGCAGTCAGCTCTTGTTCCTCAGAGCATAGCCTCTTTTCTTGTGTATCTGGCATTGGATTATGGCATAGAGGGAAAAAACAGAAATATCTCAAATAGATCCAGTTAGTTTTACCTCTTTTTATGCTGTACCTGTGGCTGTTTCCAGGTGGCTTGCTTTTTTTTTTTTTTCTTCTTTTCCCATGTGATAAGATCCATCATTTGAAGGACAGCAACCAAACCAGCTCGTCCTGCTCTGAAGAAAGGCAGCAACTGCACTTAGAATAAAAGATTGTCAGGCAGATTTGAAGTGTCAATCAAAGCCTATCTCTGAAAAAAACATTAGTCCAGGCAGCTCCCCACACCACCACAGTTAATTTACGCTTTCCAGATATCCTCCTGAGCTGCAAAAAGCCTTCCAGACCTGACTAGAGCTGCCAGCAACAGGCATGAGGTGTTAGAGCAGATACTGGACCTAATTCAACTCAGGTCAGTTTGCCTTTTGCAGAGCAAAAGACTGTGGTTATCAGGCCCAGAGAACACCCGTCTCCCAGGCTTTGTGAGGCAAACTGTACCTTCTACTAGAAGAGGGGCACAGATTTAGAACTCTGTTGCGGTGTCCCATCTTCAGTGGCAAGCCTCCACTTTAATATTATTATTAAAATTATTATTTATGACTGTACCTAGGGCTGCGCAAAGCACTTTCCAAGCACTCAGGAAAGTACTGGCTCTGCTCCAAGAAACTCATTATTTCAGGACAGACAGACGCGCAGAGGCGCCGCACGGTCAAGTGGCAGAAATGCTGACCCAACAGCACCAGCGTGTTCTCCCCTGCCTGCCTAACTTTTTGGTTGACCTTGGAAAAGTCACATTCCTTCTTCCCATGCTTAGTCCCATCCCACTCTTTGTCCATCTCAGTTGCTTGGACTGAGAGACTGGAAAATGAGAAATTCCATTTTCCATGGTGTTTCTTCAAACAGTATGGTTGGAAAAAAGAGAATCAAATGTTTTCTTGTTGCCAAAAAAAGTCCAGAAAGGTGTGGTTTTCAGTTGAAGGACCGACAATGCAGGTTTGAGGGGTTTGGTAAGACAGTTAGTTGCCAGTCAGTGAAATTTTCTGGGGAAAGTGCTGTAGTGGTTAAAGAAATATCCATTTGGTCCTGAAAATAAGTTTGAACCTAAAAACCAAGTTGTTCTGTGAGCAGGGGAACTGGTGAAACCCGTTTTCCTTGTGATTTGTGTATTACAGCTGCTTTTTATTTCTTCCTTTCTTGGTGCTCCCAGCTCACTGTAATATCCCCAGGGCAATCTTATCCCCTCCAGACCTCCCCAGCAAAGTCCTCAGCTCTTCCAACAGCTTCTTGCTTTGCAGGCGAGGGCAGGAGCTGGTTTGAAGCAAGGCAGGTCCTGATTGACCAGCCGGCTTCTAAATGCCAGCTGGTCACCTGGCTGCTGCGTCTCGCAATAGATAGGGAGCAAGAGGTGTAATTACCTTTCCTTCAGTAGGATATTAACTTAAATGTCGCTCTTCTATCCAGCTGCTGGTTTTTCACAAAAATTGCAGGAATCTTGGGTCTGTAAGACCTCTCTCTTTCCATCAAACTGGGTTGAATCAGGTCAGCTCGTTGAGAAGTTATTGGAGCAGAGGGACTGGCACACAGATGGAAGAACAACTTATAAACCTTATAAAACCCTGGCTCAAAAATAAGGCCGTTTTGGTGTAACAGTGGGTCCCCAGTGTCAGGTGAGGTAGTTGCCATAACAGTGACCAACTAGTCTCTGTCTTTTGGATATACAAAGGCTGTCAAGCTCCAGGACTGACTATTGTGCTTACAGCTTATTTGCTGTATAGAGCCTTCAACCTAGAAATCAGGGCCCTGCTATATAGGAACTGCTCGGGAGCCCAGACAGTCCCTGACCTAAGTCACTTCCAGTTGGATGGACAAAGAGTAGGAGAAAGGGAAAAATAAATTCTCTCAGACTTACGCATAGGAAAACAAAGGCCAAGATCAGCAACTTACTGAGATATCCTGTGAGAGGGTCGGAAGGAGTCTCAGTTGTCCAGCGTCCCCATCTAGGGCCCTAAGCAAAGTCCACCTCAGCTCCTTCTTGCTTCATCACCCAGGCAGAAGGCACCCTTTCGCGGGCATTTCACTCTGATTCACTGCCCTCAGGAGCTGAGTCAGTCAGTCTTACCCACACTTCTCCTTTGGCAGCTGAGACCACATGGCACGCTGATGAGGAAACGTTATTTGTTGTTTTGTTTGGGTTAATTATTCATGGGTACTGTGCTGAAAACACTCGGAGCTGCTTTCTAAACAGTCCTTCAGCTGGCGTGCAGGGATGGACTTACCAAAGGCTGGTGGCCGGGCTGCCTTTCCACGGCCAAGCTCTCTTCCATCTGCTTCCCTTCAGCCCTTGTCACACTCCCCGTCTCTCATGGCTTTGGCTGTGCTCTTTGGCATTATCTGAATAAGAAAGAGGGAAATACTTGGAACACTGTAGACATGCAATCACAAATGGCATTTGACCAAGGAGGCACTCACCCTGGCGTGGGGAGAATGTAAACCTGATCCTCTGACTGGTTTGTCTTTTCAGTCCCACTGTACAGCTGAGGTTAAGCCACTTGCAGGGTTTCAGACCTGTTTATCCTTCCGCAAAAGATGCCTTCACCCTCCAGATAACCTGCAACTGTCTGGAAGCCCTTTTCCCATAGGCAAGGCTCTCCCTTTCTAGCGCATGCTCCTGGAAATCCATTTTTCATCTCGGAACAGTGCAGCCTGTAGCTTTAGGAGCACTTTGAGAATATTTACAGTAAGACAGAGCTTGAATTGCTCTAGACACGCTAACCCGGATGCATTAGCACTAAACGGTGGTTTTCTGGGGCTATGATTCCATAAACTTTTTCTGACAGAGGCACAGACCCTGCACAGAAGACTTAAGCTTAGCAAAAGTAGGATTACTGGATTACTTTCTTAGTTACTCTTCTGAAGACCCTTAGAAATCATCTGGGGCTACCCTCTGGGGTCTCCAGAACAGAGGCTAAAACTCTTGCGAGTTTCTAGGGGTACCTCTTCAGGGCTAGCATTTGCTTAGAGGGCTCATTAGCGTCCCTTGGACTGCAACCAAGACAGTCGTGGCCCGTAGGCAGCAGCTCTACCAGGCAGCCACCCCACCCAGCCGAGCCAGTAAGTGCAGGGCTGAGTCTTTTGACTCCTGTGAATTGCTCTTTGCAATTATGCAGACAAGAAACTGAGCCTGTGCTGCAAACATTTCATCAGGACTTCCAGAAGTTCAAAGTTTATGGGGTGGGGTTTTTTGTTGAGTCCTAGCAAAGGACACTACAAGTCTACTTGGGCTGACATCAACTGCAGGTTGGGTTTTCTGCAAATCCCAGAATGGGATTCATATTCCAGCACTTGCCTTCCTCACTTGAAATTCCAGCGGATTGTAATAGCCAAGGATTTGCTATGAGCCCACCCTGTAGCACATCTGCCACATGCAATACCAGGACATGGAGAGGATATTTATCTCAACTGGGGAAAATCCTCACCTGGTATAAATCAGCACAACTACAGAGAAGTCCAAGAAGCTGTGCCATATCACACCAGAAAAGAGCCTGCTTTAGAATATACTTTCCATTCATTAACTCTTTGCCTAGAGCCAAGACAGCCCCTGCCATGGGACACATCAGCTCAGTTTAATCTACTGCAATCCCATGCAACTGCACAAGGGAGGAATTCAGATCCTGTGGACCATGTTCTCTGCTGATGCAACCCTCTGCTTTTCTTAAATGAGCTTCTTGTGCTGAACAGTAAGTAACTGAGCTTAATACAGGTGTCATTTTCTGGCCTGTACGCTGCAAGAGGTCAGCAGAGGTAACTGCACTGGTGCTTTCAGAACTTAAAAATCACTTAACTGATTTCAAGGAGTTTACACCAGGAGAGAGCTTGGCCCGTGAGTAATACTCATAAATACTACCTTCAGCCACAGAGATGGAGAAGTTGGTCTCCCACCTGGCTGTTGCCTAAGTAACGCATCTCTAGGAGGATATTTTTTAAGCCAGCGTTATTTATCCAGTAGATGGAAGCAGGCTTGTTAAGGCCATACCAGGTCAACATATGTCTAAGCATGTGCTGAAGAACTTAATTAGTTTTCCCCGAGAAGAGAGACTCCCAGTGCTATTAAAAGGATCGTTATCCTACTGTGAGATGCCTTGGAGCCTGCTGCTAGGCCTAAGCTTTACAGGGCAAGTCTGCAGTAGTTGAACAGGAGCGAAAAGTCTCCCCTCCATGCTGGGGAGTAACTGCTGAGGCAGCCCAGGAGCTGGAAGGTCAGGGCAAGCAGCTGGCATCGCAAAACCACACTGAGAGCTGCTGTAAGGGACTTAACTCATTTGGACTGTAATGTTGGCTTTCTATGCAGGGTCAAACTGTGGAGATCCCATTATTTTTCTGTTTTCTCTTTCTAGAGATCCAACATCATCTGCTGTGCTTGGTGACTTCTCAGGCCGTTCTAGTGAGAATGAGAAGGGGTGACGGGATAAGGGAGTAATATAAGCCGGGAGTGAGCCACTGACGAGCGTCTATCTCAAACACCAATCCTTACATCATCACGGGAGTCAAAGGTAGGCAGTAGTTTCTTAGCATCGGCTAAACTGGACCTTACGCAAGTGCCTCGGTCATAGTTTTCATTTATGAGGCCAAAAATCAGAGTCTGTAAAGTGAATGCCAATAAGGGAATTAGCTGGGTTCCCCAAAGATGGATAGTTTTGTTATTCTGCCAGGAGGTAGCTCCTTGAGCGGATGGACCTTTGGAAAACTAGGCTGAACAGCCTCTGAAGGATAAAACAGGGTCGCGAGCGTATTAAAGCTTGTATAAGCACTGGCGCTCACCAGGGACACTGAGGCTGGATTGCAGAAGAGGGAGAACCCTGGACATGCTTATCTTGACCTAAGAGTGGCTTATATACCACGTGGGACCTTGGTCTGCTCTTCGAGCTGTCAGGAGTTGTTCCTAGATGAGTTGTTATGGTAACTGAGCTAATGCCCCGAGATAGATGTTTTCAGGTGGCTCCAGGCCAGAAAATCAACACCAATAGATTCCAGATAATAGACTTCTGCTAAACTCAGTGCTGGCATCTACTTTATTTAACCTATTCACCAATGACTTACTGAACTCCGTTCTCTGGGCAAGCTATATATGGTGACAATAGCTGCTTGGCCTCCATGAACCTCCGTTTCCAAAAGACTGAGGGGATCTCATGTGCTGTGGCTGAGCCTATGCCAGTAAATTAAATGTGCCTGGGACTTTGTTCTGCACTGAGAGGACAGCTGGCACAGAATGGCCAATATTTTCCTACTAAATTCTTACCCTCCAAACCTGCGTGGTCGCATCCAGACAGCCCATAAGGAACAGTCCCTGGCCCATGCTAGCTCCCGAAATGCATCTGGACTGGGCCGGTACTGCAGTGCAATACTCCAGCATTGTATCAGAGAGCAGTCCAGGCACTAGTGAATTTATTAGTACAAACCGTGTCTGGCTGGGTGCTAGAGGTGACCGTGTGAGAAAGGAGCCTGACTCCATGCGCGAGGGCTCTGTCAATGTGCTGTGCTTGTACCACATCCAGAGCCAGTGGAGCTCTGCGTCCTTAGGAAGGGTCAGTGACAGGCACACAGCACGTCTAGGAATCGCTCTGGATCACCCATCTACATCCTCTATTTGAAATAGCTCATGGGTTAAGTGGTGGATTTGACAGTTTGAGACAATATCCCTCCACCTAACATCAAGCATCAAAATGCAGCCAACAAATTATCAATGAGGAGCAGCTAATGCCATACACCCACTGTCCAGCACTGCTGCTGACTACACCATGGGAGGCCTCTTTGGTTGGTGCTTCACACCATGCAGCTGGCAAAGAGCATCCGGGTGGCTCACTGCGGCAGATGAAATTTGGGAACAGCCGTGCCAGTTTCAGGAACTCCCACATCACCACCAGACCAGCTGAGCAGCTACCTGGCTCTGGGGCCTTGCACCGCCTCCAGAGCGAGCCAAACAGGTTCTGCTGTGGCGTGGTCCACAGTGCCAGGACTGATCACACCTCGGGCATTTGGGACAGCCTGCTGCATGCCCTCGTGGATGTTCTTGCATCTGTGCTGCTTGGCTGCTCTTTTCATGTCGAGACTCACTGGTGGTCTCCATGTGTTGGGCACCAATGGCTTGAACACCACAGGTTGGCCCGAGGCCACCGAGCTGGGAGGTTTCTCTTGCTGCTTGTTCATTCACATTTCAAGCCTTGCTTTGCTAGTTTTACCCACTTGCAAACCATGTTATTGTAATATGTAGCTCTCTAGGGCAGAAACTGTTTTTCAGCGTGTTCTTTGCTCAGCTTCTACTGCAACAGGATTGCAATCTCAATCAGTGCAGCAGTAATGCGATTAACGAGCTCTGCACAAGGAGGAACTGCATCCTCAGTGGATGTGATATTCCCAGTTACGGCCTGCCCGCGCGTTTTCCCAGGGCAAGAGGTCATGTTGACTGAACTCCGGAATGGCTTGCTCGAACTTTTAAACACTAAGGTCCAAATAAATTTTCAGCATTAGCTGGTATGCTGATCCCTTTCCTGCCAAGCCACAGCCTTAAGTGAATTTTTATGACTAAGTTATAAACCCCAGAAAACACGAGCAAGAAGTAGAAATGCTGACTTGGCCTTTGCTAAATGCCAATTATCTACAAAGGTATTAAAGCCGGGGGGGGGAATGAAAAATAGGGTCATTTTCATGTTTTCTCTGGTTCAAAGTAAACTGTCCCGTGAGCCCCTTGTAGGAACACATAGCATACAGAGTGACCATTAATATTTATAGGCACGACACTGAGCTGCAGACCTTGGCAATCAGAGCAACTCCACTTTTGGAATTAATATAGCTCTGCTTGGCTGGCATCTCAATACAAAAGAGTAAGTAGGAGACACCAAGATTTTCAGGGAGAATTCAAGAAGCAGACGCTGACCTTTGGTGGAGAGGGTCCGTACTTCACTGGGTCGGTGAAGTACTAAAACCAACTCTTAAATCCTCAGGGCTGCTGGCCAAACCCAGCACCGTGTTCTCTATTCCTCTTTGCTCCTGTGCCTCCTAGACAGTCACAACACTGCGTAGGCTACTCTCCTCGTCTTCCCCAAGGCTGCACACTCTTACCCGCCTGATACAGACCAGCTCATCTCCACAGACACTGTTGGGGCAACATGGATTTATAATACCTAAAGATCTGGCCAGATAGGCTCAAAATGGTGCTGTAATCTCAATTGCAATGCAGCACCTGCCATCTCCCACTCTGTATTTCCTAACTCCCAGTTTAAGCAATAGAGAGAATCCACTGAAAAATAGCCTTCTTTACGCTGGGGATCTGGCAAGGAGCTGAGTCAGAGAGGCTGCGCTCAGCCCAGCACTGCGGACCGAGGAGGGTGAATGGTGCCAAGCTGCACACAGGCATGTCTCAGAAATGTCTAGGGGGACCACGCTACAACGATAGCTCCGTCACCCCCGTGAGCCTTTAGAGAAACCTATCTCCAGTACCTGGGCATTTATCACTCCTGCCACACAAAATACTTTGGGAGTGGCTGGAGTTGTCACAACCCAATAATCCTTCATGTCCAAGAGCTCAAGGAGAGACATGACTTCAGAGAGACTCTCCACACACACCCCCAGTGCACCCAGCCCCGGGAAAAGGAATAAGAGATTGGACAAAGGTGCTTGTTCAGGAGCCAGGAGGGTTTTTGCTGAAATTAAAGGAGAAAAATATTAGAAATCCTGTTTCTTTTTCATGTAGTCACAAAAACTGAGCTGGAGCTTTCAGCAAAAGGCTCTGAATTTTCAAAAAAGGCCAGTGACTCCAAGCGGGCAGCCTGAGCTCAGCACACTGGGGATGGGATCTCCGGATGATTTTGGCATTGCTGCAGTTATGCCCTGCTTTTGCAGCATGTGGGAAGGTGCATTGCACGTCACAGAAATCAGGCATCTGTCAAAAGAGCATCAATGTGTGCACTCCATCAACTGAGTCCCTCAGAATCCTTTTTTACTCTCGAAAATTCAGGCTCTACAATTTAGGAAAATAAACACTGGAAACAACAATAAATAGAAATGCTCCTGCCATTAAAAACAAGGTGAAGAGGAGGAGCTGAGCCAAGTTAATCAGAGAGCTGAAATGAGATGTTGGAGAAAGGGGCCACGGGTGACTTGGGGTTTGCAGATAGCTGAGCGATGTGAAATCTCTTGTGTCTGGCTGAGCTCTGAAAGGAAATGCTTTATTAAATCTTCTTTGTGTGAGATTTCAAGCTGCCTCTGGACTGGAAAATAGGACCATTCCAGTATGTGGCATATAATCAGGAACTGAAGTCTTCAGTGCTGATTTTTCTGCAGTGGAAGCTCTGATCAGCATGGACATGTAACTCCGAGGGCTCAGGATTCAGAAAAATGAATTAGACACAGCGCACCCGTGCTCTGCTGTGCACCTCTTCTACCCGCTATCCCCAAAATGCTTCACAGACCATATCATGCTGGCAGCAACAACCAGGCATTAGGAAAGACAGCGCAGGTGAGCATAAATTCTAAATCTAAACCATCCTGTGGGCCAGCGAGTCTCAGGTCCATTATTTCATTCCCACTGGAACGTAATACTTGCCCTGACTGATCTCCTTCACACTGGTTATCCCGGAAGTCTCTGGTCTCACTACTTTCTGCCATGATCTGGCGACATTTGGGGAAGTTACATCTTCTTCCCATCTCCGTCCTGCACTCCTGGTGCTCTGCTGTGAGCTGGCGGCTCGCAGCTCTCCCCTGTTAAAGCACGACTGTGCCACCCCCACAGACTCACAGAAAGTATCTACTAAAAAGAAAAGGAGAGAGCCAGGCATGACAAGAATGAGGATGAGAGGCTCCCAGAGCACTCCCCCATGTCACAAAATCTCCCTTGCCCTTTTGCACATCATCTCTCCCTCTGTGCTTGGCCACGGAGTTGGGAAAGTGAGACCTGATCAGAGACAGGACAGGCAGCATCAGCCAGATTTCCTCCTCCTCTTACCTGCTCATTTCACTAGAGCTGAAGCGCTTTGAATCTCAGTCTGCCTCCTGAAAGTTGCAGGGTTTGAGTTCCTGATCTGCTTTCTGCAAACCCCAGCAGGGAAGCATCCCAAAGGGCTGAGATACACCGAGCATTCCCCTTCCTTTGCACCGCCCCCACTGCAGATGAGCTCCTTGCCTACCTTTTATTGCTGACAAGAAGCAGGACAGAGCCGTTCTGGATATTGGCTTCTTTGAGAGTCTCGTGCTCTTCGAGTTGCCTGGAGTTGTAATAAAATGTCTTCTTCCAGGAAGTGACGCCCTCCCGTACTAAGTGAGCCCGTAGGTCCATCACTGTGTCTCTGGGCTTGACTGTCAAGGGCATCATCAGGTCCTCGTCAGCCAGGTGCACCTTAATGTGGTACCTCTTCCAGCGAGAAAGGCTCCTCCGCAGCGTGTCCATCCTCTCCAGTTCACCAGGGCCAGTGTGGCAGAGAGGAACATCCAGCCGGGAGGTCGGTAGAGCAGGGATGTGGCTCTGAAGAGGCTGTCTGCCGTGAACAGCTTAAAAGGTCCTGCCAAACCTGTTCCTCCCAGTTGCTGTGCTGCGTGCTTCACATTCCAGGGAAGAGCTCACCTGGCTCCAAGAGCCTGCTGGCTGGGAAACATCTCCGTGAATCATTTCCACACACCCCTAAATCCCATAATAATTACAACGTCTTCACAAAGTGCTCTTCATTCCAGTGACTCTCAGAGGACTTTAAAGCTGGCTCTCAATGGCTATTAGAAATACGGGTACATGTGAGAAATGAAGGGGTTTAGTAACCTCATGTCTCCTGCTCTAAAAAGCTGCCAGCTATGGGGTAGATCAGTTCAACAAAGCAGGCGTTGAGGAACCTCACAGCTATTTAACATGGCCATTTTAATGAAGAAAAGTACTCTGCATAGTGAAAAATTCCTCATGCAGGAGAGCCAGAGCACCCTGAAGGAGACACAGAGCCTGGCTGGTGGGAACACCCCTCCTTAGTGCAGTGCAGTTTCCCCTGAGGAGGTGTGTAGAGTTATTGTAGGCAAAGAGGCTGGGACCCTCCAAAAGGAGTAGGACTCAGTCATTGCTCATCATACTGTCAGATATCTAATACACACTCCCACGTGCTCCTCGCTGGTTCATCACCTTGATTTCCTCTTCCTTTCAGATCCCTGCCTAATTGAAGGGCTGGTCGTATCCTGCTCTAGCACGTGAGCAGGGACAGCATCACAGGGCTGCAGACACACCACGCAAACAGGCAACAAGAGAGGCCTCGAATACCAAGAGGAACGAGCAATACTTTGGTAAGTACGACGATACCTCCGAAAGGAAGGAAGCGATGCGAGCCATGGGAGCTGGCTGTAATTGAATGATCGTGCAAGGCAGACTCTGGCAGTCACAAGATGATACTTCAGAGCAAACATCATCAAGATAAGGAAGTCCTTTTTTTTTTTTCTTTTTCTCAAAAAGATCAAGTCACCCTCTTATCTTGTAGGTAATTTCCTGTAGCCCATATTACAGGAATTAATTCCCTTGTCCATTCTCCTCAACGCAGACCAGCATTTTCAGACCAAAGTACCGCAAGATAGTTGACTTCAGAGTCTGCTCTTCACTAAAAAGGGCTGCTCTTGCCTATTAGATAACAAAACAGACTGTCAGATTTTCAGATATGGTAGGAGTCAGCTCCCATTGAGAGAGTCACCTCCCAGGAGAGGTGTCCCCTATCCCACTGACAAACAAGGAGGTTTCCATCCTATCTTCACACCTCCCTTCTTTTTCCCTCTCCAGCACATTATGGCTCTGCCAAGAAGAGCAGTGAATATCTTCAGTTACACTACAGGCCATGGAGATTTCCCTGTGCACTTGAGAAGAACTGAAGCTTCTGCTACCAAGATTTTCTTTCCAGATTCGATCACTGTGAAGGTATGATTGTTTTGGTGGGGACTGGGATTCTCGGGTCCTCGCTCTGCCACTGGGTTGCTGCAGAGGCTTGAGATGAGTCATGTCATGCCTTCGTGTTTCTGCTTGCTCATCTCATGACTGCTGCACGGTGTAACACGTGTCCATTAAGCACCTTGTGGGAAACAGGAACAGCTTTTAGCACAGTCATGGTCTGGAAGCGTTTAAAAATGCCTGGCTCTACAGATATGTCAATAATCCTCTTGAAGACAGGACGCCACCACCCCAATTAGAGCAGGAGAAACTGAGGCACAGAGTGGTGCAAAGCTGTTATAACAAAAAATACCAAAGGTTGGGCTCTGCTCCCCAGATCTGGGCATCTCAGTGAGAGGTCTCGTTTTCAGAGACCTACAGAAGCTTACAAGCCTGGGGCCTGGTGTATCCTTCTTCATTGGGGTGACATTCACTTAGGGAGCCAAAATCCGTCCCTGGTGTAAAGCCAGAGTCTCAGGGGTAAAGCAAAGGTCTGATCCAAGTCCCACTGCCATCCAAGGGCAGACTCTCATTGACGGCAGCCAGAACTGGATCAGGCCCCAGACACGCTAGGTCTGAAGGCTCCGGCCAACAGAATTTGCCCACTGAGTGCCAAGGGAAGCATAAGGCATTCTCATTGCAGCAGAGCCCGTCTGGTGTCAGCGAGTCCATCAGCTCCATCCTTCAAGCATACGTGACAGCCTGACAGCTGCCAAATACCTCCCTCAGACACCTTTCAGACGGCTCCTGTTTATTTTTAGGACAGCTCTTTCCAGTCAAGGCTCAGATGTTTATCATTGCATAGAAAGGGGGGATGGTGGCAGAAACACCCAGCTATCATTTTTATTTCTTTGCCTATGATGTGCTTGCAAACTTCTCTCATATACCCCCATCTGCCCATATTGGGACCCTTGATTTTATGAAAAGACATGATATTCTAGCCTGTGAAAGCCAGGATAAAGAGAAGCATAGCAGTGAAGTCAGCTTATGAAATATTGAAGCGGTGAAACCCTCACTGGAACACGTGAATGTCTAATGCCAGTTCCAATTAATTTTGAATTTTTCATTAAACCATTATTAAAAGCAAGAGGACAGCCGAAATAAGGGAAATTGACTTGGGCAGTATATTAAGTACCTTAGTTTTGCTGGAGGATGTTTTATTATCTGTCCAAAGCAATTATTTCACCAGCTCCTGACAGTTTGTGGGCTAAACAGAGGTACAGGATAAAGTTCTAGATGGTCTTTCCTCAAAGTTATTTCAATCTCCATTCCCTGCCCTGCACCATGCAGGCTACTTGGGTGATGGCTCTGGCATGTCGTATCTAGAGGACAAGACATGGAGTCAGGGTTCTGAGAATCTGTGATAATGTGTCACTCCAGCATTATTTACAAATCAAATAAAAACTTATTGACTTAAGCTTTTCCCCATATTGAGGGCAAACAGAGGACATGCAAACATTCAGAGAAACATTCATTAGGAAAGCCTGAAAAGCAATTTAAAACCCAGGTGGGCTATGATTTTTTTTAGTGGGGAAAGAAATAAAGCAACAGCACTTATAAAATGTTGTCTTCTGTTCTCTAAGCTTCCTTACTCCGGTGACAGGAGCAAAAGAGAAACACCTGCCTGAATTAGGTGCTGCATTGAGATGCCTCAAGCTGGTTGAGGTGATCCTGAGCCTTATAATGTCTTCTTATAGTGCTAGAATAGAGACACTTATTTCTTAGGTGGGTTTGGGGGGTTTTGTTTTGGTAACAGCTGTGTTTTGCTGCTTGCTGTGCTGTTCTCCTTGCAGAGGATACAAAGGAGAACTGGGATGTTGCTCTATGAGGAAATTAAGAAACTTTTATTTCCTAGTAACACTCATAGGGAAATCGCAACATCTGTGGAAAATTTGACCCCAATTCCCCTGGCAGAGCCTATAAGTCTTTGGGGAAACCACTCTCAGTGCTGGCCTTTAAGGCAAGGAGGATACTTTGCTGTTTCCTGAAGCTCTCTGATCCTAGGACTTGGGGTCAGTCATGCTGAACACTAAGGATTTTCCTCTGATGTTTGTCTGGGGTGAGTTTGTGTTTGGGAACAGACAGACAGCAAGGGATGAAGTGTGAGAGATGGCTGCCCTTGTCAGGCTGACCATGCTGTACCTGCAACTCTACAGCACCGGCTGCCAAAGAGGGGCTTAGGACTCCCCGAAGCATGGGATTCTGCTCACAGGCACATTCTCTACCCTGTGGTTGTCTTTCTGCTCCGATAACTGATGGTGCAGAGGGAAGGCTGCGGCGTTGTGAGCTCCAAGACCCGCACTGGGGACTGGGGAGCACAGGACTGGGAAAGGTTTGCTCGCAGGGAGTGAATGGCCGTGCAGGACAAATCGTGAGGCTTGACAGTGATAACTTAAGGTTAGAAATCTCCAGTCCGATATGCAGCCTGCCACCTAATTCATCCAGTGCCCCACATATCTCAGGTGATGGGGCAGCTTAAGGTGCTAGTATTTATATTCCTGAGGTACCCAGAGGCCCCAGCCAGAGCTGTACCACCATGTGCCAAGCGCTTTACAGATAAGTAAGATGAGTAAGACCTTTCCTATTACCCAGTGCTTTCCTCCTCCTGAGATGTGCTTGGTTATAAAGTGACTGGGCTCACTTTATATGTCAAGTTACATCTACAGCAAATGAACAAAGAGCTAATAAATGATTAATAAATGCTTTGGAAAATGGGTAATTAAATGCAACAGCTTTTTAGAGTCCAGTGGATAAGCCCAAAATATGTAAGCCTGAGCGATAACACTTTCTCCTGATACAACTTATCTACAGCATACTACTCACATCTGCAAGAGTGCTCAGGAATACTATTAACTTCTTGCACACCAGAAATAAAGAGAGCCTTTCTATGGTGGAAGAGCACTTCTCCTGGGGATTAGGCCAAAATCCTCATTGTTTAGGCCATCTAAAATCCAGGCAAGCTAGAAGGTGCTTATATTAACATATACGGGAGGTGTGATCGATGAGGGAAAGTGACAATCCTGACCCAGTCCTGTCATCTGCCTGTCAAGCTATAGGGTCCTGTGCTCCCAGACCAAATGGCTTTTCTGTTCCACTGAATTCCCAGCCACAATCTCCCATCCTTGCCTGGCACAGGGGAAAATGTCCCTGTCATCCCACCCCGTTCCAGACAATAGTCAGGAGTTCTCCATTTGCTCTGGCAGCAAACCAGATTTTAAAAAAAAAAAAAGATATCTCAAAAAGGGAGGGGTTATCCCCCTTTCATTCTTCTTGGTACAAATGAGGATTTCTGCCACTTAAAGCAGCTGAAGTTACCAAGCCAGACGGATCCTGATGCAGGATTGGGCTCCAAAAGATCCTACAACTTCCCTGGCTAGCTTCCCAGCATCAATATTGCGTTAATGGGAGCTGGTGGACTCTGTTTGGCACGGGATTGAACTTAAAACAGGCTCCAGAAGAAAAGCTATGTATATTCAGCTTTGATGGAGCAAGCTTGCCTGGTTTTGGAACACAAATGAACCTGCAAGTTTTCTGAGCAAAAGTTGGATGTGAGTTGGTGACATTTTCTGGAGGAAAAGGAAATGTGAAGAAAAAAAAAAAAACAGTAACGCACATGTTAAATGAACCAGTCAAGTGCAGACAATGGAAAAACTGAAAAATGGATATGGGGGAAAGCATTTTGCGGTGGTAGTTATTTCTCACTGCAGTTCTTTATAACTTCCCAGATGGGAGATTCATGACCCTAGGAAGAAGTCTGTATCCTCCAGGGTTTGGCCTGCGGCAGCCCATGACTCACTCGCCTACCAGGTTTGGCAATAAGCTGAGAAACAAGCAAGGCAGCAAAATGTCTTGTGGAAACAGCAAAACGAAACAAATTAATAGCTGGAAGAGCAAAAAAATAAACCCCTCTGCACAAAGGAGGGCCGTAGATGGAGAGAGAGAGTGAGCACTTACGCCACTGAGTACCTGCTATCCCAGGCAGCCAGCTCCATTCATTTGCAGGAGAAAGAAATTACGGATGCCTCCGTCTTAAAAAGTGAGGTAGACGGAAATAGAAGATTTGAGTCTACCAGCCATTCCACCAGCAGCAAGATGGTTTTCCAAGGCTCAAGGAAGAAGGAGGATTTGTGGATCTACATTGCCATCTAATGGCAAGGACGAGCTCCAAGCTTTCACTGTGGCCCAGCAAGGGGCAAAGTGACTGAAGAGGGGGTGCTCCAGAGAGATGGTTGTCCTTTGGTATAAAGGCAAATCCTTCACCTCACCGGTGAAGGCAATGCAGCCAGCCCAGAGAAAGGAAGAGGAGCCAAAGTCCTGGGATAAAGGCTGCCGATTCCTCCTCTTCTGGCATCCCCTCCACTCCATTCTGTGTTAGCCAGGAATGTTAACATGCATATAGGATGGGATTTGTTTTCTTCTGGTGTACTAGACATGGGCAGTGAGACAGGCTTCCCAAACAGGTGGATGTTTCAGGTGCTGAGTGAATTCTGCCACCCTATTCAAAACAGTGTCAAGTTCAGCATCTCAGGTGCTCAGGACCCCGCTGGGAAATGCAGATAACCAGGATTATTTAAGAAAAGAGGTAAATTCCTTGGAGCTAGGCACAGGAAGAGCAGAGCTACCACTTTGGTCACACTTAGCCCAGTACCTTGTCTGCGCCTGTGGTGAGTAACGGATACTTAATGAGAAAGTATCAGAAAAGGAGCATTACAGATTGTTACTGCCCTGCCGTACCCTTCATGCTGGGAGACAGCCCTGCAGGGAGAACCCGCAAAGAAATTACAGATTTTTTGTCATTTAAAAGGAAATGCCAGGAAGAGACAAGGTTGATGTTCTTTCTAGTGCCACCTTTGCCACAGTGTGCTGCTAATGATAGACCGTATTATAGAGTTCCTAGAACAGAAAATTTACAAGAGTGGACTATTAGGAGATACTTATAGTAGGAAACCGAAGGAAATTTGGTAAAGGATTGTCAACAGCTTCTTTCTTATGCTTTGAAAGATTTCTAGCCTTGACACATGCAGATTTACATATGAGGAGGAGTTGGAGCTCAGTCAATGTGAAAGAGAGGAGGTGATCTTTTATGACCAAGAGTTCAGAGCGGAGCAGGAGCTGGGAGAGAAAATGGGGATATAAAATGCCTGCTTTTCCCAGATAGTGAAATGGAACATGGTATGGGTCCCAGCTAACTCCTGGGCAATAAAAAAGGAGCAGGGATTGAGAACATAGAAAATTTTGAGACCTGCCAGACTTCAGGCCGCAGGTCCAACCCCCCTGCCCCAGTCTGTTAAAATCCTGCTGCGACACGCTTCCCATGCAGCGCGCTGCCAAAGAAATGAGCACACTCTTGAACAATCCAGCTTCATTTCCTTCTGGTATCCTCTCATATTTACACACCCAACCTTGCCAAGCCTTGCTGGGCCCAAACAATCCTTCTGAAAGAAAAGGAAAAACAAAGGATCTCCTTAGAGCACACTCACACCTGCCTGAAAAATAAGAAACGTTTTGGAGGGCTCTTCTTTCTCTCTTGGTTGCTCACCGTTTCCCAAACTAATGAACGCCAGAGGCTGCGGGAGTGACAGGGTTATCGTTGTTGAGAGACCAGAGTGAATTTTTCAGGTACTTCTCTCCAGTTCGTGAAGCAGGGAGGGGAAGAAGGGAATGTACTTGGTTGAAGGGCTACACAGGGTGACATGTTCCTTGATGTTCCTTTCTAAATGTGGCTCTGAGTCATGCTTCAGAATTGATTAGAAAAATTATCTTCCTGCAGTAGAAATACAAAGGCAAAAGAGTCTTGTTCAGTGTTTGCTTCCCCAGCCCCGATTCTGAGCCTGCCCAAGCCTGCAGCAGGAGAGGGGCTGGTGAGCTGGCTGGAAAGACACCTCTGCTCATCTCAATAATCACGAATTATGAAGAGGCTGCAAGAGCAGCCGTAGAAACAGCCCAAAACGTGCGCCTAAGGCTACGTGCAGCTGTAGTCGTGGGGAGAGGCGTGCACGGTCTTGCATCTGCCGCCATCGCATGAGTTCCCACATGTGCCGGGTCAGAGGGGGCTGACACGGTCCTCCCCCACCTGATGTGTCTCCGAAGCTGCGCCCCAATACCTGCTGCTTCTGAAAAAGCGCTACAAAGAGGGCCTGTGGCACATCCATCCCCGCGGCGTGCAGGAAGCAGGAGCACCCATGCAGGGTCCGGCCCGGAGTCAGGATGCCCCGAAGGAGCTATAAAATGTGGCCAGCTGGTTTGAACTCGTAGGAGTAGCGTGTTGAGCTGGACCACCGGGTCACCACCAGCAGGAGAAAGTTCTGGAAGGTGTACATTGCCCCAAAGAAAGCTAGGGGAGATCACCACTGCTGCACAAACCCCGCCAGCACCCCCTGCCCGGGGCCAGCAGCAGCCTGCGGGGCAGGAGGGCAAGGGGAAACGCAAGCCATGACGGTGATCAACATGGTTTATTGGTTTTTAATGCCGTTTCTGCAGGTTCAGCAGCGCTGTTAATTTTAATGCCTGACCCCAACTTCTTAAAGCAGTTCCCAGGCTCAGGACCTGCAGATTTTCTCTTTCACTGCTCAAATCATCAGAAAAGGGCAAAAAATGTCTGTGAGGCCATCTTGTTGCAGCAGTACCTGTGGGCCGGAGAAGAGGCAAATATGGCAATTTTGGGGGGGAAAAGCATGTTTAATTACATGAGGTGTGATGAGGAGTATGGGCACGCTCTGAGCGGGGAAGAGCCAGCACCGATTTCCCAGCAAACACTCAACTTACAGCTGTTAAGAATTCACAGCGTTATTTTATAAGGGGGGGG
>VXBO01013010.1:440055-454381 GCA_013400135.1 Rhinoptilus africanus | reverse complement strand
CATTAAACGCTTCCTCCCGCTCCCGCGCCGCCTCCCGCCCTCTCTCTACCGCTTCTCGGCGGGTGACGTCACCAGCCGCCACGCCAAGCCGCGGGCGGGCAAAGCCGTGACGTCATGCCGGCCCGCGGGCACGCGCCTTCCGCCCCTCGCAGGAAGTGACGCCGGGCCCGACCGCCGACGGCGCCGCCGCCGCACACGCCGGGCGGAGGCCGCCGGCCAATGGGGAGCCGCCNGGGGGGGGGATCGGGGGGAAGCGTTAATTCGGGCGGCGGCGGAAGCTCGGGGTGATCCGGTGGCTTCTCGTTGCAGGTATCGACTTCAAAATTAGGACCATCGAGCTGGATGGGAAGAGAATCAAACTGCAGATCTGGTAGGAGCCTGCTGCCGGGGGGGGCGGGGGGGCTGCTGCCGCCAGCCCTGCGCTGCGGCCGCTCCTCAGCCCTTCAGCACCCCTTGGGCCCAGACGGGACTTTCAGTGCATCTAAAGACCGGCTCAGCGATGTTTAATTAGAGCTTTTGGTGGCTCTGCCTGGAGGTTTGGCTGAGCCCCGGGTCCTGTCTGTTCCAGGGACACGGCGGGGCAGGAGCGATTCCGGACCATCACAACGGCCTACTACAGGGGAGCGATGGTAGGAGCCGGACAGGGGACGCCGCACCGATCCCGGGCGGCCGGGGATAACGTGGGACACACGCAACTGTCTGTTGGCTGGGTGTAAACTCCGCCGGGCCCAGCACCGGGAGCACCGCTTCGCTCCAGAGCGCAGCTGGGAGCTCCGGGGGCAGGTCTCCATCCCCACGCCTTATCCAGGGAGGCACAAGCAGCGGTTAAATGTCTTGTAGAACTGTGAAGCAGCTGCTTTAAAAATAGACTTTGTTGAGTCGCCCCTTTCTGCGGCGGACGAGTCTTTAACTCTTCTTTAAACTGACTGAAACGCTCTGTCTCCTCCTTGCTCTTCAGGGCATTATGCTGGTCTATGACATCACCAATGAAAAGTCTTTTGAAAATATTCGGAACTGGGTCCGGAATATTGAAGAGGTAATTTCTCTATTTACTTGTTCTGTATTATTAAAGACGCTATTTTTTTCCTCCAAAAGCAGTTGAACCTTAATTGGTTCAGAAGTTTCTTTTGAATTCGTGTACCGGGAGGGAACTTGGAAAATAAGTTGAATGAAAACCAGTAACACCTTCTGGAGTGTGCTGGTTCGCAGTTACTTGCTGTGCTGGCACCCAGGGAGCGCCAGCTGATGGGCCAGGCTCTTCTCAGGGGTGCCCAGGGACAGGACAAGGGGGAATGGGCACAAACTTGACCATGGGAAGTTCCACCTAAACCTGAGGAGGAACTTCTTTCCCGTGAGGGTGGCAGAGCCCTGGCCCAGGCTGCCCAGGGAGGTGGGGGAGTCTCCGTCTCTGGAGACATCCCAAACCCGCCTGGAGGCGTTCCTGTGCCCCCTGCTCTGGCAGGGGGCTGGAGATGATCTCCAGAGGGCCCTGCCAACCCTGTGATTCTGTGACCTCAGCCCTCCTGGTGATGAGGGGACCCCACAGTCGATGTTTTCCTGCCGTGACAAGTGACCCGAGAGCTGTCGGTGTGCAGGACACGCGCTGGGGTTTGGGGAGCCCGTAAACGCGCGGGAGGTGCCCAGCAGCAGCGTCTCCGTGTGACGGACTTGCCGCGTGCCTCATCTCTCTGACAATAGTTCTCTAAAACCACCCGAGCCCCAGTCCTTGCTTTGATGTGTTTCTATCTCAGCACGCCTCTCCAGATGTTGAAAAGATGATCCTCGGGAACAAATGTGATGCAAATGACAAAAGACAAGTTTCCAGAGAGCAAGGGGAGAAGGTAAGTGCTGGCGCTTTCATTGTTTCAGCTCAGACTTTGCAGAGTATAAAGCTTGCCTCCGTCACTGTCGGTGCGCTGGCACGCCGGGGGCTTCTGAGCAGAACTATTGCGTGTCCCGAGCTGTAGTTGAATGCGTTTCCCCGCTCTGATGAAAAAATGAGTCTGCGTTAAGAATTCTTAGGAATTATCTAGTCAGGATGTGTTGGGTGCAAAGCACAGAGTTGGATTTTTTTCTTACTAAAAGGAAGAAAAAGCGTGCTAGAGTTTGACATTTAGGAACTGACTCTTTTTGGCTGAAAGCCACTGAGAGGAGGAAGAAGGGATTGTCTTTTCTGGCATCGGATGTTACTTGGTCGAGGTAGAGCAGGTGCATCCGCGCGCTGCAGATGTTACCAGCCTGACAGGATACCTGTCGATGCAAGGAAAAAATAAATAGAGCGGATTCCAGCGTGTGCGGGGTGTAAAACAGCAGAACAAAGCCCAGCAGGAAGAGATGCTAATAGCAATGAGATCTAGTTCCTAATTTTTGCTAATTGTTCTGCCTGAGTAAATCCCCACCTTGCCGTGACTTGCGCCGGGGCAGACCCTGTGCAGGCGGTTGTGTGTCGAGCTGTTCCCGCGGTTCTCCAACTAACGCGAATCCT
This sequence comes from Rhinoptilus africanus, assembly GCA_013400135.1. Classification (NCBI taxonomy): domain Eukaryota; kingdom Metazoa; phylum Chordata; class Aves; order Charadriiformes; family Glareolidae; genus Rhinoptilus; species Rhinoptilus africanus. Next base: position 451,896 of record VXBO01013010.1, on the reverse strand, counting down.
GCTTTTGCGCAGCTCGCTGCAAGTTTTGGGATTAAATTTATGGAGACCAGCGCGAAAGCAAATATCAACATAGAGAATGTAAGTACTGCAGCCTTTCTCCTGCACCTCCTGTCTCCTTCGTGCAAACAAGCTGTAAGAACACCTGCCCGTCCCGGCTGGACGCAGGATTTGGTTTTTAGATCCTGCAGTTGGGTTATTAAGTGCGTATCTGAGCAGGTCGTGAAGGCGTTGCCTAACCCTCGTTATGCTAATTTATTTAAATTGAACTTGGCGCTTAAAGTGTAACACAGGGGTGTCAAAGCAAACTCAAAAGCTCCGCCACGTCTTTGCGTTCAGTGACGTGGTTGATGAAGGGTGATGTTTTCCCACTCACAGAACGCGGGACGTGCCTTGCCATGGGCAGCGTGTGCCGCTGGAGGGCTCGGGAAGGAGGTAGCGGAGTTGGAAAAGGAGCATTAAAACCTGGAAGAGGGGATAAAAAAACCACCGAAAACCTGACATTCTTCAGGAGTTCAGTATGCGTGGAAACTCGGGAAAGCAGCTTACTGCTAAACAAAAATATTAGAATATATTTTATTAACCAAGTAACAGTGAACTGTTTTACTTGTCACAGGCATTTTTCACTCTTGCAAGAGATATCAAAGCAAAAATGGACAAGAAGTTGGTGAGTAACCGTTACCTGGTCCCCGCTGCATTTAAATAGGAAAAAACCAAAAGCCAAATAGCAAGTGCTGATCCTCAGCGTATAAAAGGGCTCTGTGGTCTCTTTCCCGGGGGGTGCACTGATGGTTACGGACGTCTAGTTTTTGTTTTGTCAAGCTACGCTCTGACCTTGGCTTACAAACAATTGTCTCTGCTTTTCAGGCATTAGCTGCAATGGCTGAGGTTTTCCAAGTAAAAGCATCTTTCATTTGTTTATCGAAAGTCGAGTGAGCGGTAGAGCAGTTTAATGATATTTCCTGCTCTTGCAGTCTGAGAAACGGAATCCTGTAACTCAGACACGTGGGAGGCCCACTGCGTGCTTCAGGGTAGTGCTCAGACCAATGTGTTTAGAAGTAGGTAAAGAGCTAATCATTGTGATTTTAGCGAAAGCGTTCTGGGAAATGGTTGTGTTCTCTTTCGTACAACAAATAAATGTACAGCGATGTCAGTTTGTTCCTTATGAAATGAAGCTAAGGAGGATTTTGTCTGCGTCTGCTGAGCGTCCCGCCTTTGGGTGACCAGACGTGAGCTGATAGAGCTGTGATATTTTGGCTCCTGATGACCATTCCTGTTTCAGCAAGACCCAAACTCATCCTCTAAGTTTTCTTTGTAAAAATCTCGGCTGTCTTGTGAATTTACAGAAGGAAGAAGCATAGGCACAGTGCGAGTATAAATAAGTAACTGAATATTCTTTGCCTCTTCAGGAAGGCAATAGCCCGCAAGGCAGCAACCAGGGCGTCAAAATCACACCAGACCAGCAAAAGAAAAGCAGCTTTTTCCGATGTGTTCTTCTGTGAGGGACACGGCCTTAATCTGAGCAGATGCTCAGCTGAACTGGACTGTGCCTGTTCTGAGTGAGAGTTCCTCTGTCTGTGGACTTAGTGTTTCGAACATACCTTGTCACTTTGTGACCAGCTGAATAAGAAATTGTTTATTTTAGTAATTGTCTGACTCTTCAATTTTGGAGATGAAACCAGTTTATTTTTGTCAGATTGCCACCAGGCGTGTGTATTGTCTAGCAGAGGGAGTACGGATCAAACCTGTGATACAGCACCTTTGCTGACAGGCTTCAATGGTTTTGTTCGTATCTGTAACGCATCCCAATTAGAAAGATTTAAGTTATGATCAAAGTAAGAAACTGAACCGCCAACACTAATAAATACAGGTATGTGTATGTGACAGGCGTGCGTACCCGTAGGTGCGTATAGACCAGTCGCATGGAAACATCGCTAAATGCACTTCGGTGAGCAGTACGGGCTTACGCCTCTGCGAAGGTAGAAGGAAGCGTTCTGCATCTCCACCTCTTCGCTACTACAGAGAAAATTCTTTGCCTGCCTGTTCCTTACTCAGTTGCGTTATTCTAGACAATCCACAAGTACAACTGAAGTTTTAAAAAAAAGAAAGAAAGAAAAAAAGAAATCCTCCTCAAAGGAATCTCTATTTTTTTAAAGAACCAAAGCGTGCTGTAAATATAACGGATCCCTACCAGGAATGACTTTATCCATGTTAGACTTGAACGTGCTCAATGAAGTACTCCAGGCGTTCAGACGCGTTTAACGGGAGACGATAGCTACGTGAGTCCCACGCGAACCGTCTGTCCTCTCGTGGTGGAGAAGCAGACCCTGGGTGGGGTAGGGACACTCACTCGACATCTGTAACGTTACGATGGGTGGCTTTTCCTTCTCCAGTCGAGAACGACTCCAGATCTGTCATGATGTAGTAGCTAGTTTTAAATCGTGACAAGAAAATGTATTGCACTGCTTCCAGTTGTGTGTTCTCATGCACACTTGCTCACATATGCAAATAAATGTTGCACATATGAACACTTTCTGAAAGCAAACGTTTTTAAGCTGAGATTTGCCTTGCTGCTGCGCATCGATCGTTTCAGATTTCGAGCAGCAGCAAACCTGTTGATAGCCAGCATCAATGCAAATGACGTTTAGTCCTCAGTGGAAATATTCCATATATTTATTCCTATAAACACAGTCTGTGACATTCCGATATATAAAATGTAACAGCCAAGCAAAGCTCCCAGGTAGCTAATTGCCCTCAGTTGCGAGGCTGTGAGCCTGACTCTTAATTAGACTGACGAGGGGAGCCAGTAAGAGCCAACTACTCCAACGTCTGCTGTCGAGTGATTGGAATTATGGTATGTTTAATCCAAATGAACATATCAGCTGTGTCCTGCAACTCACTGGAATTGTTAACATGCTTTGTTTACATTGACAACTGCACTTAAGGGTAAAATTAAAGCTGATTTTAAAAGTTAATGAATTTACTCACCAGTTTTGTTTTCTTCAAGTTTGTGGTATCACATTCCGGCCTCAAAGTAGCCCTTGTGAGTATTACTGGAGTTAAAGATCTCTCAGATTCATAATTAAACTTTATAATCTGCAGCATGCAGTTGGGCTCAACAGGAATATTGCCTGTTTTTCTAAAATGGAAAAAGGAAACTTCACTGTGTAACTTACTGGTTTATAAGAATGCATTTTATATTTTTTTTTTTTAACTAGCTAGCAGATTTCGGTGAGCACTCTTCATGATTAAAATCATAGGTAAAGCTTTCCTCCAACTCGAACCTTATGATGGGGGTTTTTTGTTTATTTGTGGCTTTTTAGCGTGAGGACTTGGTTACGCACAGATGTATTTGTAGGATAAAATTGCGTTAAGCTGCTGAAGAGCCTTCTAGTTGCTGTGAGCTTCTAGTCAGCGTCTGCTTCAAAGCCTAGTTAATGCACTACAGGGGGACAAGCGACGCTTCTGTCTGGAGATAAGGATGCTTCTAAAGAAAGGTTCTGTGGGCGCCTCGGGAAATCACTGAGGCAGCATTGGGGAGGCGGTTACGGCAAGGTGTGAGTGGTGTTTTCCTGCACAAACCAGATCTGGTTAATGATTTGTTTCTGGCTCAGTAGTAAATGTGGATTGTCTCGCATCCATCCTACTTTGATGTAGCCAGATGTTGCAGCCAGACTTATTTTTCAAAGTAACTGGAAAAATAAGTGGTCAGACAAACGTGGTATCGCGGGCTGTCCACCACCATACTGGCTGTTGCCTGTGGACAGTGTGTAAAATCGATAACTCATCTTGAGACGAGAAAGAAAAACCGTATTGATCTACAGGTGATTAAAACGTGAAGGATGGAATTGTGTATTTCACTCCCTGTTTTCTAAATCTCAAGTTACTCTTTCTGCATTTGAAGGTGACTCTTTCTATATGTGAATACCTTTTGTTCAAACTTAGGCTGGTTGTTGCACATGTTTATATACCTAATTTATAGCATGATTTCCTCTTACAAAATGATTTGGTTTATTCCACAAACAACTACATTATTGCCCGATCTCAGGAAGTTTCACGCAGTTACTGTGACTACAGTCATCACTGTACTTCTAGGTTACACAGACTACACAGAAACGAAATCCGTGTAAGCAATATGAAATCTAAAATGCAAATGTAAGACAGGAGAAGGTTAAAGACACCGCAGTTGCATCTGTGGTTGGCTATGTGTTGCTAAATACAGACATTGGATCTTGGAGAAGTACAATATGTAGTTGATGCTTCCATCACATCATTAAATTACTGTGGTTTTTAAGTATGAATGTTACGGAAAACACAATGATCAAAAGCAGTACTGTGTGAATACATACAGTAATGTATTTATATGTAAGCTTTCTTTAACTAAGGAGTTAAAAATCTGAAATTGGAATCAAAATGTGTAAAACTGAGGAATTTAAGTAAATATGAAGAACTAACAATATGCTTGCTACACATTCTCAGCGTCTAAATACCGCTAAAATTTCAGGTAATCGATTAACACTTGATTTGTAGAGAAACAAACCCATTTTTGAGCACATTCTCCAATTCCCATACTTTAATGAGCATTGTGGAATTCTGTGGTTGCCCTTATTTTTGAGGCTGGTTGCAATATTTCAGGTAGTCTTCACCCTCTCAGGTGCAGACCTGTCAGTAGCTCGTCTGTCAATAAATGGTGTAACTGCTGTGTTAACACTGCCATTTTAACACTCGCGTTGTCTGGGTCCCCGCTGATAGGCCCACCTAATCTTCCTTGACATCAGAGCCTTACGCCAGCATCAGACTTTCAGCCTCAGATTTATAAATCCTATGGATTATTGTTAAGTCTCTTTACTGCTGCTGAAAATTGTTTGATCTCTCCTTTCATGCGAGATGTGAATCATCTCGCTGACAATTGTCAAGGGGTTTATTGTTGTGGTGGCGGTGTCTTCGGCTGATGATCATGCCCAAAAGCTGCCATGGTTTCTTGTTCTTTTGGACTTGAAATGGCTGGGGTTTGTGCTGGAGAGGAAACGGACAAACAGCTGCGTAGAGGATGGTCTCCATTAAGGGTTGGGAAAGAATGACGACTGGCTTCCGTCTTCATTTATAGATGAAATAAAGATCTGTTCAATTGAATGTTAATGGTAACGTGCAGTCTGATTATTTCAGGCTGCCTTATTCTTTGACCCATCTCTTTCGCTGATCATTGGAGTATTTCTTGCTGTAGGTGACGCAGGTTTAGCAGGCTGGTCTCCCTGGCCTTTCTGCAGGAATCGTGTGCTCTACGTTGAGCATGAGTTGGGACTTAGGGAACTTAAGGGAACTTAATGCATCCCAGTATTTTTTTAAAATATCTGTAAATTGTGTTTTTAGAATGACCACTTTTGGCTGCCGCCCTTCCCACATTACAACCGCTTTCTTAAACACTTCTCATTGATTTTTTGTGTTTGTATTAAAAACAAAACTGTTGTTTATTACAGTATGTATGTTTTTACTCTGTTGTACAGGACCCTGAGCACTGCATAATAAACTTCTTATGAAAAGAGAATTTTACAAACTTAGCTTGTCGGTCTCGTTCATCATTCGTGCATATAGATTATTGTGTGGAAAATAGGGGTTTCTAAAAATAGAAAAGAGGAACAGGAACACAGGGTGGGCTCTTCTGTCCTTTAAAGTGTGTTAACTTTTCATTATAAATTCTGAAACGGAGAGCTCTTCTCCATATTCGTCTCAGAACTTGTAATGCGCTTCTGTGACACGCCAGGAGAACGCTTGAGCAAGTCGATTCACTGGGCCATTTGTTAAGAGTGTTAAAGCTGATCAGAGGAGTTGCATACGCAGTTTTCATTAACCATAATGGTTTTGAAACCATTTTCAAGGGGGGGGTTACTGAATAAGGCATTTTCTTAGACATTTTTTTAAGAAGCTACAATTCGATACAAGTTCCTTTACTACCTGGTGGTGTCTGAACTTTGAAAAAAAGTATTTTCCATCTCACTGTCTAAGGCCAGATTTGCTCTCACTGCTTTGAAAATTTTGTTAAATTACAGGGAAATCTTGATGAAGAGTTAAAGGAATGGTTCCTTTTAAAGAGGTAAACAAGAGACACAGTTCTCTGGTTGGTTCAGTTACCAGAAATTGTCCTGTTTGGTCCTCAAATTTTGCTCTCTCATGGACAGTCATCTTGGGTGAAGTAAAAGTTGTTGAAGGTTCAAGAAGCATTTCCATCTTCATGTTTCACTAGATTCAGATTCGAATGTGAAATGTGCTATTAAAAAGAGAAATTAATGATCACTTATGCATCACTCTATTCAAAGGGATTCCCTACAGTTAAGCCCAGGACTGTACAGTAAATTGGAAACATTCTTTTGCAAAGGAGTTGCAAAGAATAGGTACTTTTAAAGTTACGAGGACTTTCTGTCATGTAAAAAGTACACTGGAGGTTCAAAAAGCAAGTCAAGAAGCCTCCACGCTTTTTCAAGCATCTGTTTTCCCAGCCTTTGCAGTGGGCGGCTCTACTAGAAACTGTCAGGGAAGAGTGATGATCTGTAATGCCTGAGGAGACGTAAAACACACATTGCAGAGACTTCGGACAAGAAAACTAAACAATTTCACGTTGGAAGTTAAAAGCAAGTATTACCTGAGGAAATCTGGAGCTCGTATTATCATGTGCTGAAAGTCTTCCAAAGACAGCTTGCCATCATTGTCCACATCAGCTTCGTAAATCACCTTTTCACATACAAGGCGAACTTCTTCTGGGGTAAGTTCATTTCGGGTTAATTTGTTAACAGTTTTCTCTAGATCTGATTTGCATATGTAATCATCATTGTTAAAATCTGTCAAAGGAAACAAAATGAATTCAAGGTGACAAAAGTCAGCATTTTATGTGGTTGACTGCCAAGACCTAATTAATATCCCAGGCCGTAAGGTATTTGTATAAGTAGAACTTTCAAATCAGAAGTGAAGTCTTGCAGTTATTCATATTTGTTTGCATAAAAACTCAGTAACAAAATAAAAATCCAGGAATTATTTCTTCTTACCTTCCCTAAGGGTAACAATCGTAAATAGCTTAATGGCTAAACATAGTCTAGCCATAATTAAATCATTCCAGCAAATCAGTACTACTGAACTAAATGCAAGAACAAAATGGGCTGTTCAGTTTTGGTGAGAGTTTGCTTCTTTGTCATCTTTGCTGAATCATGTAAAGTTTAAATCGCAAAAAAAAAGTTGGTTTGTTTGATATATTGTTTGGCTTCAGCTGATCACGAACAACGTAACTGCAAATGGTACTGTAAAAATCAATCTTTGTATTTGTCCTTGGAGAAAAATGCTAGAAGTGTGCTTCCCTGCCTCCCCCTGCCAAAACCACCCTCCAGATTTATGGGCAGCCAGATCCCATGTGCTGCGCTTTTCCAAGTAGCCCCTCAGACAGAAGTGTTTCTTAAATGTTTATCAGCTCTTGAAAACTGCAGATAATGCCAGGTTGTAAATTTTGTAGTAAATCCTAATCCTAAATAAGTAAGAGAAGGGTAGAGACAAAAGGATAAAGATGACCAGAAGTTTCTAAGAGAAAGAACTGGCATTCAAATGAAATTAAAAGAAAGAGTGTATTAAAAACATAGCTGACTGGAAATCATTATGGTAGCAAAATTAATATTTGCATCCCTACATGAAGCTGCAGGACTTCCCCAACGTTTACTTTTTATGCACGTCTCACTCACCATAAATTTTAAAAGCATAATAAGCTTTCAGGTCTCTGGGAGCCATTTCACTCAGCACTGAAAACATGTCCAAAAAATCATCTAAAGTCATGTTGCCATCTCCATCCTCTGAGAAAACCTCTGCTATCCGCTGGCGGAATGGATTGTCCTGGGAAACAGAAGACAGGAGCAAGGGAAGGTCATCTTTACTAGCATTTATTTCAATGTAGATAAGACATAATTGGAGTGAGATTATTTCTGTTGTAATCCCCTTTTTGGCAAATATTCCCCTTTCTGCTATTAAGTTCTTGTTTAATGTTGTATCACAGGCAGACACAGCTGTAGCCTTCTTTAACCCTTGTGCAATTTCAGGGTGTTTTCAGGGAACTGCTAGAAGCTTCCAGAAAGCCTTTTGACTTCAATAGCCAAATTTTTATTTGTATTTCAGCCTCCCAGCAATTAGTACTGGATGAATTATTAAAAAAGAGTAGATTAAACTGAAATGTGTCACTCGATTCTAGCTGTGCTCTGTGCTCTGTACCTTCAGCTCTGGCATGCTGCCAGTGAGTTCATAGGGAAGTGTCACGTCTGGTTTATCTGTGTAGTCGAGTGGAACTAGCTGTGGGGCTAGGTCTCGGTATCTGTAAAACAGTCTGAAATAGAAAGGAAGGCTTGTTTAGGGAACGCCGCGAACAATGTGTTTGCCTTTTCCATACCATTCTTCAGACTTTGCATCCTTTACCAGATGGATGATACCAGTTGCTAAATAATATTTAGTACCCTCTGTCGTCGTTGGTAGGAGAGTATTAAAAAGAACAATATGGTGTAACTGGTGAAAAACAGAGCCTTCATGCCTACAACACAATCAAGTGAAAAAGCTTACACAGGTCAGGCAGCCAAACCACCAGATACCCTGTGTCTGAAAACAGATTTTTACAGAGTTTCAGATTTACTTCTGCATTGCCAGCAACGGTATTCAGGCACACAGTGTAGTTATGATTTATGTGTTTATGATAACAAGGCACAAGACCTTCAACCTGAAGGTCCACCTGATCAGTTTCCAAACATACAAAATCTTGTTACAAGGCAAAAGGGATCTGTTTTCCACATCCACAATGAATGTCAACAAAAATAATGGGCTTCAACTGGAGCATGAAAGATTCAGTTCAAATGTCAGCATAAAACCCAGAGTGCCTAAAGCCACAGGCAGGAAGAGAGAGATAGCTGGGACCAACGCTACCAGGTTTTTAGCCACACCAAGTTATCTTCCTCGTTTTCCACAGAACTCAGGTTCAAGAGATAGAAAATGTGCATAATAATTTGGATGTATGCACCACTTTTTCAGTGTGCTGTTTGCTTCAGTTCTTGTCTAGAGTAAGGATCCCGTTCACAGCTGTTATGAACAAAACAATAGGACAGAATTTTAAAAGGCATCCTCATCAATAATAAATGTCTTATTCATGACACAGTTATGGTTCTGGCCTCTATTTACTACATGGGAAGGCAGACAGATTTAGATTTCTATCATTATAGAATCATTCATATTTTATCCTGTAGAGAATTCATATACAGATATGAAGGTTCTAAAGAGGAACACGCTCTGTACAAAATTGCCGCCCGTGCTCTGCCCTTCAGAGAAATTAGCAAAAAAATGTGCGATGACATCCTGAGAGATGCAGAAACCGAACACTTCCCTTTCTGTTAGTGTACCCGACGGTTAGGAAAGGCAAATGCAACTCAATATTACATACATTACTAGCTGGGCAAGTCCTTTTTATGAGGGGAGAACAAGTTGAGGTTTTCAGTGAAGGCTCTCAGCCCCCCATGAACAGAATACTGAACCTGTCTTTATCGGATCCTTTGGCCAGATATCCAGTTGAGTGTTTGATGAGGTGCGCAAAGGCTTTGGGAAAAATTCACCTTAGAATACCAGGATAATAATTTACGTGAAGACACGAACAAAACATGCATAATATTTGACACACCCATAAAGGTTTTCATAAAACAGGCAAAGTATCCCAAAGAGTATACTTTGAAGCATTTGTCATAAAAAAGGTGAGGGGAACATGGATGTCACTGGCAAAGTATGTACTATAATATAACTTGTTACATTTATTTCTGATAGAGACTGGGACCTTAATATAAAATTTTGAATTCTGGCTTAGTTTAGGATAGGTAACATAGGGTTGGTATATAAAATGTATCAAAAAATGTTCAGATTGCCCAAAGGAATTACTTTAAATTTGCCTAAATCCATTTTAAAATACTTTAAAATACCTCACCCTATATGTAACCTGTCTTTATAGCAATCTCTGTCCTTTACCCACAAAATGCAAAACCAAGACTCACCTCAGAATTTCTTTCCTTGTAAAGAATGTGCAGTCCTATTAAATTAAAAAAATATATATAACAGGTAATGACAATTTTTAGCATGCATTGGCCCAAATTTTCCCATACAGCAACTTAAATGAAGTTATATTGTAATACACATGGATAAACATTAACACTTTCTTTTTGGCATATAATTAGGAGTCTTTTATAATCCTTCTTCTTGATGTAAGAATCAAACTACGTTACTAAAATCTTTGCTGTAATTTAGTACTTCTACTTAATAATTTTAAGAGAGATTGTTTTAAAAAAAAAACTTTGGCATTAGTCAATGTTCTGTCTAAACAGCCATTTAGTTTGTTTTATACCTGGTATGCATCCAGTTGCTCTGGAGTGAAAATGGTTTGCTTGTTGCCCATTTCTAGCTCTGAATGATGATTCCTGTCCTATCATTCTTTCCTCAAAGGCACCTTTATAGGAGGCCTGGATATTTAGTTATTAAAAGCTGCAACAATGAGGTTCAGGTATAGCAGAGGATCAAGTAACCAGCTTCCCTGGTCCACAGGCTGCAAAGTATCATAATAGGAGCATTTCATCAAATCTTTAGTCTGGCTACTTAAGGCTCTTATCCAGCATCACTCACCTGTCTCCTGTGTGCACAACAAAGACTCATGTTACAGTATTTAGCCAAACAACTAACTGCTGCTTGTTTGAGTCTTTGAGGGAGCAGGTAGACTTCATGGATCGTACTTCATTCCTTCAGATACGTATGGTAAATTAACTGAAAAGTGTTAGTAATGTCTTTCTTCTTTAAGAATTAACACCAAATGCTAGAAATTAGTAACAGTGATGGTAACCCCTCATCCTTTCCTCTTCACTTTTCCCTATAATAGACATTTACACTAATGGTAATGGTAGTTTGTACTGGAGGTAGTTATCTATATAAAGTTCACTCACCCCCTTTATTCTACATTATCTGCTAATAGATTACCACTAGTTAACGATTATTAGCGTGATATGATACATATAGTGATACATATAGTGATACATATAACACTGAAAATACATGTGAGTATGTAGTTCATGCATGTAAACAGAAGTGTGATGTTGCAGGCTGTATGAAATAGGGCAATCGGGGGAGAAGGAGGAAGCGACTGCACAACCAGCGCATGTGGCAGGCTGCCTTACTGACCAGGGCAGGCTGTAAAACACAATCACGGAATTCTGGGGTTGGCAGGGCCCTCTGGAGATCATCTCCAACCCCCCCCCAGAGCAGGGTCACCCAGAGCCGGGGGCACAGGAACGCCTCCAGGCGGGTTTTGAGTATCTCCAGAACAGAGGACTCCACACCTCTCTGGGCAGCCTGTGCCAGGGCTCTGCCACCCTCAAAGGAAGGAAGTTTTTCCTCATGCTGAGGTGGAATTTCCCGTATTCCAGTGTGTGCCCGTTGCCCCTTGTCCTGTCCCTGGGCAACACTGAGAAGAGCCTGGCCCCATCCTCTTGCCCCCCGCCCTTTAGATATTGGTCAGCATTAATGAGATCCTCTCTCTTCTCCAGGCTGAAGAGACCCAGATCTCTCAGCCTTTCCTCACGAGAGGTGCTCCATTCCCTTGGATCATCTTAATTTCTTGGGCCATTCCTACCGTCTGGCGGGGTGGGCCCCTCTGTCCGGTGGAAAATCTATTCCCCTCAGGGGAGAAACGCCCGCCTGGCTCATCGGCGCGCCTTCAAATGATCAAAAATTATTCAGAATTGCTCTTTTCGGTGGGGGACGAGGCGTGTGGGAGGGCGGGAGCTGGATTGTGTCCCGGCGCCGCCC
>VXBO01013010.1:360859-439977 GCA_013400135.1 Rhinoptilus africanus | reverse complement strand
GGACAAGGCCCAGATGCTGGAGCAGATCGTCAGCGGAAAGAAGCAGGAGGAGGAGAAGAAGCGCGGCCTGGACAAGCGGACGCCGGCGCAGGTGGCCTACGAGAAGATGCAGGAGAAGCGGGTAGGGCTGCCCTGCCTGGGCCGGGCCCCTTGCGGGGGCTTGGGGGGGGGCGTTGAAAACCCCAGCGGGCGCCTGAGATGCGGCCGCTGAGGGGCTACGAGTGCCCAAGTAACCGGCCTCTCCTATGTCTTTCTCCAGCAAATGGAGCGGATCCTGAAGAAAGCCTCTAAAACCCACAAGCAGAGAGTGGAGGTAAGGGAAATCACCCCCGTTTGCTCAGGCTTGTGGGGCCGGGGGAGCCGTTTCCCCTCCGGGAAGCGGGAGCGGGGCGGCAGAGGGTGTGGCGGTGTCAGCACCCAGCACTAAACGTCTTCCTTCTCCTTCTCTCCCCTAGGACTTCAACAGGCACCTGGATACTCTGACTGAGCATTACGACATTCCGAAAGTCAGCTGGACTAAGTGAAGGGACTGTTCTCCAAGGCTGGGGATCGGGAGCTGCGTGGTGTTTGGATTGAGCAGGGTTGCCATGTAAACCTGTCTGTGCTCCGTCCGGAGGGTGTAATATATCTTCTGAACGTTTATGATTTTGTACTGTCTTATTTCATTGTTTTGTTTTTAAAAAGCAAATATTCAACAGAGTCTCTTCCTGGCGGATGAGCTGGGATCTATGTAGGTGCAGGGGGCTTTTTTTTTTTTCCTGCTTTAAGTGAGATTAAGGCCAGGATTGATTGCTGTGAGGCAGCTGGAAAACGTTCCTGTGTTTGACGTAACGGTTCTTTTTGGAGGTGGAGAGTCTGACAGTCTCGCGTAGCGTAAGCATCTCCTGTAAGGTATAGGGATTTTAGAATTTCCTTCTATCTAGAGTTCTTTCAGAGGTGGGGGGGATTTGCTGTAACGTGTAACTTCGATGTAACATTAAAATGCTGCTTTCATCCTTATTTTGGTGCTGACTTACCTATAAAAGTGGGGGTAGAGCACTGATGGAACAGTTTGTGTGTGGTGTTTTTGAGCTGCCTTGCCGGCCTTTGCAGTTCTTACTCCCTTTGCGACATGATGCGTACTTTGATGTTTAAAATCCTAATGTGCCTCTTAAAGCTGAATATCGTTCTTAAACCTGAGCATCGTCCCTCTGTTGTCACTAGGTGGGCCCTGGGTGCGCAGCATCTGCCCAAGCCCCCTCCCTTGGCGCCCGGCCCCACTCCTGGTGCTGTTCTCAGCGCCACGGGGACGTTTTCCAGCGGGGAGAGGGAAAAAGACGGGACTATTTAACTAGTTTGGAAGAGCTGAAGAGTTCTTCCGCTGCCGCGGCAGAGCCCTACGCGTATCCCTCCCCCCGGCAGCCGGCTCTCGTTTCGTCACTTCCTGCCGGAAGTGCAGTGCGGGAAGCGGAAGTCGGTGTGTCTGCGGCCGGGCGAGACGGCGGGCCGGGCGGGAGGCGGCGGCGGCGGCGGCGGCGCGATGTCGGCCAGCGCCGTTTACGTGCTGGACCTGAAGGGGAAGGTGAGGCCCGGGCCGCGGCGGGCTCCGCGGGGCCGAAGCGCCGGGGCCCTCCTGGCGGCGGGGTCGGGGGCGCTCCGGGGTGTGAGGGGGCCCGGGATGGCGGCCCCCCCCCGGGGGCTGCAGGAGCCGCTTTCCCCTTCCCGGCCCCTCGCTGCCAGCGCCGGTTTCCCCGGCACTGTGGGTCCGAGCTGTGAGAGGGGAGTCGTGGCCTGTGTCTCCTCCCCGCACTTGCAGATGCTGCTGGTGGCAGCTGTGCCAGCAGGGCCCTTGGTCATCGCCTGGGGTAATTAATCTCTGCCGTAATTGGAGGCAGTTTGTCTCGGGGGTGTTGCATGTTTTCCCACCTTAAAAGGACTATTAGGGCGTGTGCAGCAATAGGTGAAGAATAACTCCGGGAAATATTAATAGGCGAGTTTGCAGTGAAAGATTAGCATTTGCATTCTAATCAGTGGAGCGTTTTGGGGTTGTGGTTGTTGGTAGGCACAGAGGCTACAGCGAAGCTTAGTGACATTTTAAAGTTAATTAAAGAGGCCTTCCAAATATTTTATGTGTTGGTCTTGCGTGGTGACGTCATCTCATGAAAGAGAAAAAAATACAACAGTTTTGTTTCTTTCCTTGTAGGTTCTGATCTGTCGGAATTACCGTGGAGATGTGGACATGTCCGAGGTGGAGCATTTTATGCCAATCCTTATGGAAAAGGAAGAAGAGGGGACGCTATCTCCTATTCTAGCACATGGAGGAGTTCGTTTTATGTGGATTAAGCATAACAACTTATATCGTATCCTTCACACTGCAGATAGCTCACGTATGCTGATAAGCCAAGTGCTGCTGCGTTATTTTCTGTGTCTAAATGCAGAACGGGAGAATGGGTGAAGTGACATAAGGAAGCTCCATTAAATAAAGTCATTTTATGCTTTACATCGTGTCACGTGCACCCGCAGCACTGGGTGCAGAAAATGTTTGCATTAATTTTACCCTAATAAATTATTTCTTGAATGTATGTCTTCATGTCGTATTAGGCCAGAAGTACTGTTAATTAACTCTTAATTTTTTTGGCCAACACTACTTGCCTAAGGGCTTTTAAAAAGTCACTTAGTAAACATTTTCTTAGAACGGTGTCTTTGAATGCGTGTTCCTGAACATCCTTTATCAGTTGTTGCAACTTCTAAGAAAAATGCTTGTGTATCACTGGTGTTTTCATTTTTATATAAAGTAGTTCAGGTGAGTATGACTTTTCAAAAGTAACTCTGTCTTTTCGGTTCAACCTACCTCTGATCTAAGCAGAAGCATGTAGAGCTTTCACAGTGTTAAACAGCTCTGCGGTAATAGCAATTTTACTTTATATTTGATTATTTTATAGAACTATCTTCCTAACTGCTAATAACGGAATTGATATTTTGTAGCTGAGTAGGCAAAGGATGTGACACAATGCTGTAAGTAGTTGCACAAGACCTGAGAGCACAGAGGAGACTTGTGAACTTGATGCATGAGTAGTGGCGTCTGGCCTAGATTCTATGTTTGGTTCGTCTGTACTTGGCATGAAAAATATTTTCTCCAGAATAAATATTTTTCATAATAGTTAAGAGTTGCTTCTAGGGTTCTCTAGCTCTCTTTTAATTGAGGTGGGTTTCCTGAGGCTAATCTTCTGAACAGAATGCTGTTTGTGAATTACGGGGTTTGCTTTGGGGCTTTTTAAAAAATTGTTATTTTAGAATGCAAGAATACATTCTGAATGTGCTGCGGTTCCCCAGTTAATGTCCTCCTTCTTCCCCTCCCTCCTGTCGTTTTGTTTCAGGTTTTTTCTGAATATTTCAAGGAGTTGGAAGAAGAGAGCATTAGGGATAATTTTGTTATTATTTATGAGTTGTTAGATGAGCTTATGGATTTTGGTTACCCACAAACCACTGATAGTAAAATTTTACAAGAGTAAGTATCATTCTGCATCACTCACAGTGCCAAATTCCTTGGAAAGTTTTGAGCATTTTTCCCTATACAGAAAAATATTTTGATCTAGTTATCAAAACAATTAATGCTCGATCAAGTGTAGCTTTGTAGTATCAAAATTCTATTTATTGCCGATGTGAATCTGACAGTGAAGGTGCTGCAGAGTATAATTTTAATTTTTTTTGTGGCTCTCAAGGTACATCACTCAGGAAGGTCACAAACTTGAAACTGGAGCTCCACGTCCACCTGCCACTGTTACAAATGCTGTTTCCTGGAGATCAGAAGGGATAAAATACAGGAAAAATGAAGTGTTCCTGGATGTTATAGAGTCCGTTAACCTTTTGGTGGGTACCTTTTAACAAGAATTGTAATAGGGAATGTTGAAAAAGGCTTATTGTCTGAAAACCGGCAAGGGTAGAAGAAAAAGTCAGCCTGACTGCTCCAGACAGTGTCGGTCGTTAAGACTGAGCACCCATAAGGACAGCCAGGAGAGAGAGAATGCCTTACGTGGCTGCATTGCTGATTTCTGATACTTTCTTCACACAAAGGGTTATTAAGCATCGGAACAGGGCAGTGGTGGAGTTGCCATCCCTGGAGGGATTTGAAAGACACATAGATGTGGTGCTGAGGGACGTGGGGTTGTGGTGGCCTTGGCAGTGCTGGGTTAACAGTTAGACTTGATGATCTTAAAGGTCTTTTCCAATGTAAACGATTCAGTGATTCCTTTCCTCCTCCATCTGTGCTCATCACGTCCCTGATCTAATTCTGCTCTACTGGCTTAATTTCTTAGAAGAAAGACATCCAGGAAAACCTGGGAGGTGGAGTTGGGGTGGGAGTGGTGTTTGATGTCACAGCATATCACATCAGAGCAGTCTTACCTTTCTTTTCTCTTTTGTCTAGGTCAGTGCCAATGGAAACGTATTACGGAGTGAGATAGTTGGATCCATTAAAATGCGAGTCTTTCTCTCGGGAATGCCAGAGCTGCGCCTTGGTTTAAATGACAAAGTTCTCTTTGATAATACAGGCCGTGAGTATTTTGGTGATGTCTCAGTGATGGTGAAGGGCGTTATCTGCAGTCTTACATTTTGGGACGCTCAAGGTTCAGCTGAAAGGATTTGTCCTAAGATGATAGAAATACTCCCCTTGTCAGTATAGAAAACCACATTAGGTCTTGTGTGACAGTACCAAGCACAGATGAAATAACCATGGTAATGCATGGAAACCATCTAGGCTTCCTCATCTCTTTTCCTTTGGGAGTTCTCTAGTCCTACAGACCCATAGCAAGCTACAGAGGGTGTTGGCTGAAGAGAGGAATGTGGACAGACAGCTGCTTTGCTGTGGAACGGGCTGGGATGAGACTTCGGACATACATTGAGTAGCACCTTGAACTGTGTATTTTCTGCTAGGTGGCAAAAGTAAATCAGTAGAACTGGAAGATGTAAAGTTTCACCAGTGTGTTCGTCTCTCTCGCTTTGAAAACGACAGGACAATTTCTTTCATTCCGCCTGATGGAGAGTTTGAACTCATGTCGTATCGTCTCAATACCCACGTAAGTCTGGATGTATGGATCTCGACTGTAGGATTTTAGTATATGAGAATGTTTTAGATTGTGGGCAAAATTGTTGATAGCTTTTTCTTGATTTTATTTATTTTTTTTCTTAGAGTACGGGCAGCATGGTAGTTTTCAGTTCAGCTGTTCATAGCAAACCTTTGTGCTCACTCTTTTTGAAGGAAGTAGGAATGAGTTTTAAAATAACTTGGCAATAACTCTCTGTCTTTTCAACTGCTGTTGAAACTGGTTCTGAAATACCGTTCCTGTGATGATTTTTTTTTTTTTAAGCTAACTACATGATGAAATGTCAAGCACGATGAATTGCTGCGCTGACACCACCAGTATTTATGTCCTTTAATTTTGTTAGAGTTTGCCAGCCACAGTAATAAGGATAAGCTTTCCTCTTAGAAAAGGAAAAATTCAATACAGAGAAGGTCTGTAATATGCAACCATGACAGGAAACAACAGATGAACATTTTAGGATTAATTTTTTAAGAGTGGTGGTTTGAATTAGAGTAATTTTTAGGGTTTGTCATAGTTCAATCCCTAGTGTATTAAATTATCAAATACTTTGGAATGTGAGTGTTACAGTGTGAGACATAATTCTCGTAACACTTGGCCATTGGTACATCAATGCTTGTTCATTTGTTTGGGGGGGGTTTTTTTGATAAAAACCCAAGTAGTTCTGTCATTTCGAGCACCACAGGCTTTCTGTTTTGTGCGGGGTTCACGTGTGGAGTGTAGCTTTATGGGGAAGCAACACTTGAACGACCGTGTCAAAGTAAAACCTACAGCTGTGAAGTGTTTTCCCCCCTTAGGTAAAACCACTGATCTGGATCGAGTCTGTGATTGAAAAACATTCCCACAGCCGCATCGAGTACATGATCAAGGTCAGAAGTTCTAAAATAATTATGGCTAGTTTTAGTCTTCTCTCTTCATTTCTTTTCAAAGCTTCACCAGCAGTATGTGTATTTTTGTACAAGTATTTAGTATTTCTGTGGGACTCGCATCTTCTGAAAATTTCATTTGTAAGTTACGATTTCTGCGTTACACTTCTGTTTCTCAGTGGGTAGATAGGGCTGGAGGGGAATTGTGTGTCTCTCAGCTCTCTGAACTCACCAGTATTATGGAAATAATACAGCTTTTCTGATTTTTCTTCTTCAGGCAAAAAGTCAATTTAAGCGTAGATCAACGGCCAACAATGTGGAGATTCACATTCCCGTTCCAAACGATGCAGACTCGCCAAAGTTTAAAACCACTGTTGGAAGTGTCAAATGGGTTCCAGAGAACAGCGAAATTGTCTGGTCCATTAAATCTTTTCCAGTAAGCATTATTTTCAGTCTTACCGCCTAATAGTGTAAGAATTACTTAAGGTTAATACTTTATGAACATTCAGACTAAAGCGAATTCTAATGGAGTGGTACTGGCCTCTTCCTCTTTTTCCCTTGGATGGGGGCTTGGAACTTGCTAATAGATGTTTAAGATACTGTTTATATTTTTTGTTTAGCTGGGAAAGTTTTTCAGGACTGGGTTAGGGAGCAGATTTTTGAGTGATGTCTGTGGATGGTGTAATCCCTTGGCCTAGATCTAGCAGCAGCTGGTTTAGTTTGTCAGACTCTGCTCCTTGGGTGGTTCCATGAGCACGAGCTCTTCCAAATGTTAGTGGTGCGGTAGTGCAGCACTCTGTCAGCATTGCAGCAGTGGCACCAAAAACCTGAACTCTTCTTGTTGTTTTCCTCTTGTCTTTGAGTACGAAGCTGGTCTTAATTTGATCTGCATCCTAAAAAAAAAACCAAAACAATACCAAAACAACGTGTTTGGCTTGTTTGGTTTTGAAAAAATAAAAAGAAACGCTCGCTTTTAAGCCCTAGAGAAGAGCTGAAGTGAACAGTGGAGTTCAGCAATTTGACATTTGTATCGTTGCAAGGGTTTTTATGTTTTGTTTTAAGAAGGAAAAAAAATCCACATCTGTCCCTTTTGGGTAGGGTGGAAAAGAATACCTGATGAGAGCTCACTTTGGACTTCCAAGTGTTGAAGCTGAAGATAAGGAAGGAAAACCTCCCATTAGTGTGAAGTTTGAGATTCCCTATTTCACCACTTCAGGAATCCAGGTTAGTAGTTGGCAGTAGGAACAGTGCTAAGTTAACGTGCAAGGCTCTGAACGCACGCGTTTTTTCTCCTCTTCTTGGTGGTTCCTGTTCAGTATCATCCATAAAATTTTTTTTTGACCCCCAAATTTTTTTTTCTTTTTTGCTAGATGCTGCTTGGCTGACATGGGAGACTTTATTTCTTAATGCCTCTTTCTTTCCAGGTTCGCTACTTAAAGATAATTGAGAAGAGCGGCTATCAGGCTCTCCCGTGGGTTCGTTACATTACCCAGAATGGAGGTAAATGGGAAGCAATGGGCTGCAGACGTCTCCAACTTGCGCGTTTTGTTTCTCCAGCGTACACCTACAAACTGAAACACGCAAAACCAGTTTGCTCATATTCTTGAGTACTGAACTATACAATTTAGATACATGTTAGATTAAGGTGTGCTGCTTTTTCCAGTCACCTTTTATGGGTGTCTTAATAAAAGACCCAGTGGGATAGTTCAGTAATGCTGCTGAAGTATTTTGTAATTAAGCTGCGATGCAGTGAGGTTTTTGGAATATGAATTTAAAAAGAAATTGCTCACACATACCATTCTGCCAGCTTTAAGGTGTGTAAAACACTGACTACTAAAAGATACTAAATCATTTGCAAGTAAAAGTGGGTGGTTTAGGGTTTTGCTTTTTGTTGGTTTTGTTAATTAACTTTTTCCTGGCTTGGGAGCATGAATGCCTGCAATTACCTCCGTAGCTTTAGAGCCCATTTTCATGGCCATTCTGCACAAAGATCTGGCTTTATTTCATATTGCTTCATCCCAACGTGCTGATCTGCTTTACTGCCTTTAGTGAGACAACTTACAAAAACTGAGGGTTTGGGTTTTCTCTCCCTTTACAGATTACCAGCTTCGAACACAGTAAAGCACCTCGCAAGCACCACAGACAACAAAACTTCAGGCCTAGAATTTGTTTGCAGAAGCTTCTGTGGTCCTGAGAGCTGTGAATGTTGTTGCCAAGGGTCTTGTTTCTGCAATCTTGGATTAGCAGGCGAAAGATTGGAAATTTACTGTTTTCAATAATGTGTTTGAGCATTTGAACCATTAGTATTGATTGTGTGAATATTTATTTCATTCTTAGAACATGCTGATCTTGCTGCTAAATGCTAATTACGTTAGGAGTAGCAGTTACCTTGAGGAGCCAGGAATCCAGAACGAACCTTGAGAATGTCTTGTCAATGCCTTGTCCGTTACGTTCGCAAAGTTTCTACTATTCGTATTTTAGGATCTCTAAAGACATTGGCAGCGTTACGCTACAAATTAGGGAGACGATTGTGCAATTAAATGACTGCTGAACACTTAGTTGTATTTAGCCCAAGGTATTTATTTTTTTCTGGGCATGTGGGTGCCTTAACTCATTCAAAGCTCTGTTAACTTATAAAACTTTACAGAATGAGTTGAAACTATCTGAAGTCAAAAAAGGCTATTTGCTCTTTTTGCATGGTTTCAAACCAGTTCATCTGACAGAACAACTTCAAGTCAAAGGGTTTTGGAGACAAAAGTCTGGGTGTGTTAAAGACTAAGTTAACTGAGAACAAGGGATTGCAGAAGTAAATGTCTCTGGGAACATCTCTGTGGAAGCACGATGATTGCGAGCTCAAGGTGGTCGAAACGCAGACCGAAGAGTTTCAACCCTCCGATACCCCTGCGGCATGCAAACCCAGTTGACTAGCATTTGCTTTTTTCTTTTTAATTTCTCTTCATAAAGCAAGTTCAAAACTGTAATATGTAGGCATAAGACCTTAGATTAATTATTAAAAAAAAAAAAAAGACCAAACAATTTTGGAGGTGATGGAATTTGCTAGGAAGGTCGGGGTTTTATTATTATTTCTCCAGATAATAGTAATATACTCCAACCTCTTCCTGAAATTGATTGTTGTTTACGAAAAGGCCGATAAAATACCGTTGCCATCTTTCTTCCAGCTTGCCTTTATGTTAATTTAGGGCAAATATTTCCCTTTTTTGCTGTACTTTGCTAGAATTGTTTGTTTGCCCTAAGGGGGATGCTTTCTTTTTCAGTCTTTTCCATTTGTTAGCAACTAGTGTTATAACTTCCTGGCAGAATGGATAACAGTTCAGAATGTTATACTTAAAGGTATTATATTTTTTACATGCCGTTTCATTTTTTTCTGAGAAGCTAAGATTGGCGTGGGTGTACATAGTTATTTTGATTTTTCAGAAAAATTTTGACGGTTATCAGTATTTTCTTTAAACAATTTTTTAGAATGTTTTGGGTTGAATTTAGTAGTTCCCACACACTAAATTTAAACCACCAAAATCTAAATATGTGTCCACAAACGGGATGTGATACACCATGTGCAGGGTTCTCCGCACCACTCCGACGGTCCTTGACTCTCCCTCGAGACTGAGAAGTCCTTGTCCCCACAAAGTCCGTGTAGAGAGAGAGAGAGGTATCTGTGTATACGGTATATACGATTAGCAAAAAAATCAACTAAATTCCCCTGAAATGCAGCTGCTGCAACGATTCGGGAAGATCTGCCTCGGAAAGGCCTGATCTCTGAAGGCCCCCGGGCAATGAGCAGAGCTGCTTGGCCAACAGTAGGTGTGGACACGGTGATTCTGGAGGAAGGTTACTGTAGTTGTCACCCCACCAGCTTGATGTTGAAACAAACTAAATCATCTTGTTCGAGATTTTGGTTCCACTACTCGTTTTCTTTTGAACAATTAAGCTTATGACTGGACTCAACATTTTTGTATTAAAACTGTAACTGGTTGACAAATCGCTTTCTGATGACTCTATTCTTCAAAGTGTTCGCTTTAATTATTTGCCTGTAAAATGTGACTTTTAATAGCTTCACTTATTTTTCTGTTGAAAGTTGTATCTTGCGGACCAGAACAGTGTTTTTTCTCATACTTTGTCGCAGTTTGTTGCAATTAGTTGATGGGGCATCAGCCGTGCTTGTCCAGGAAATAATAAAAGGGCAAAAAGTCCTCTTGGAATCAGTTGTGCCTCACTCGCTCTTCTTTCTCCAAAATTTGCCCATGCAGCATGAAATCGGTGCTCAGTAGCACCCTCTATTTCAGAAGGTGCCAATGTGGGGTCCCTGGGAGCTGCCGCGGGCAGGGGGCAGGAAGGGAGAGCTGGGATGTTCCTCCAGCACAAGCTTTTGTTCAAGGAGTAACTTTGGTTTTGGTAAGTTTTGTTCTTGGAGCAACCGCTAAACCTTTCTGTTCTCTGCCTAATGTGGAAAAATGTAAATTTGATGGTCTGCCACTATGGTACAGGTAAGTGCCAAATAGAAAATACTTTTAAAAGACAATTTGCATAATTCAAATTAGTGGTAAAGTGTCTCATCTGTGTTTTCAGCCCGGTGTGGTTTCCTAACTCTGTTACCTGGAATTTGGAACAGTAAAAGACTAAACCTCCTCGGTGGCTCTGAAAACACATTGCTGCTCTATCACTGAGCCCGCCGTAATTAAATCTTCTGCGCTGGCTTGTTTTAACTAAAAGCTGGGAAGCAGGTTATTTTTCCTCCGCAGGGAGAAGTGCTTGCTCCATCCCTGCTCCATCCTTAACGCCGACGGCTGGCTTGGAGTATTTCTGCAGCAGGAAGCGCAGCCCCCTCTCCCTCCCCAGCATGCAAAACTAACCTCATCTACGCATTATTTAATTGCTAACTGATTAGATAGCTGTTCCTCTACATGCATCAGCGGCATTTCCCCACTGGAGTAATTGGGCAGCGTTGCTTCCTGCAGCGGGGTGTGTGGAGCTGATTCCTGGCCTTTCCTGGAATGAAAGATTGCAACAAACTACGGCTGTATTTTTTTTCCCCTCCCCTCCACGGCCGGTTCTGCCAGCAGATGGCATTCTGAGCATGCCGCAGGCTGCCCCTTCGTTATCAGAGTCGCTCACTCAAACGCTATGTACAAAATGTGGTTTTGGATTTTGGAAGGTATTATTTTAGTTCCTGTGAGCTCACTAAAAAAATCAAAAACTATATATAAAATTATTTAATTTTTTTTAGGCTTACGCGGTATGATTTTTGGAGTTCTGTAACCCCTCAATTTGGTCTGACGCTTCTCTCCTGCCATTCTCACCAGTTTGCTCTCGCGGGGCTGGCGATGGCGATGCTGCGGAGCGGAGGCCATCGGCGCAAGGGGCAGGGGTGAGCTGCGGGCGCAGCTGGGAGTGGGACACTGGAGGTGGTGGACATTGCTGGGTCGCGAATTAAGACTCAGCTCCTGTTAGATACAACATATGAGAGAGTTTCTTTCTTCTTTTTTTTTTTTCCACTTGATTACCTCTAGAGAAAAACTAGTTTCGTCTCGATAAAAGAAGCCAGAACCTACCACCCAACCACATGAAATGGGTGCGTTGGTAAAGCTTCATCCCACCTCTGTCTTCTAGCTGGGAGATTTTTGTTAGTTTTCTTTTGTGTGTTTCTGCTTTTCCTTATTGCCATCCTTTCATGCCTGTACACTGTTTGGACTGCTTATATTTACTTCCCAACTCTAATCTGAGCTGATTTTGTCTCTAAAACATTCTTACACGTACTGGGAGACAATGCCACTTTATCCGTAGTGGGTTTGGTCTGGGTTAAGAGCTTGCACCTGTTTGTTTCTGACTCTGTATTTTGTGACAAGAAATGGGCTAAACCTTGGCATCCCTCTCTTTATCCTGTGCCAAGCGCAGTGTGTTGCAATTTGTTCAGCGCTTTTTTTTTTTTATTATTTTCCCCTCCGTGGTTGACACCCACTGCTGTTTGTAATTTAGCAGCCCTGGCACCACGAGCGTTGATGGCCTTGCAGAAAATAGCGTGAGGGAGCAAAGTTAAGGGACAATACGCATAATCTTAATTGCTGTGGTAATTAATTATACACCAATGTCATTTATGCTACAGGAGAAGTTGTTCTGAAATCGTGAACGATCGTAAACTTTTTTTTTTTCCAGTGAATTTTGTGCAATCCGGAGTGTCATAGAAGTCATGCCCTCCCTGTGCACAGATAAAACTTGTTTCTCTTGCAGTTACGGCACGTTGTCTTGACTCAGCGTTTAGGAAAGCGCAGTTAGTCACAGCGCTCGCTCCAGTCAGATGCAGGAGGTTCCCTTTTGTAGTTATTTCATGTTGTTAATAGCGCAATAGTTAAAGACTTTGGGTCCTTCTGTATTTCCTCCCTTCCTGGGGCCAGGGATCTGGGCTGGAGCTTTCATCTCTTTGGCTCGGGAGCGCAGGGTCCGTGCCCGCATTGTGGCCAGCTCTGGCCCTGGGCTCTCCATTGCTCGGGGCAGCAGCGTGTCCCGCTCTCTTCCTTGCGCACCAGCTCCTAAATGGAAAAACATAATGTGTTCTTAAAGATAGGGAGCTGTCGCTAAACTCGGTTCTGTGTTTGTTCTCCTGAAAATGAAGGATTCTTGTTTTATTAGGACGGGGTCTGGGCTGAGTTCCCAGGAACTTGGTGCAAACAGCCATCTGAAACGGAGGCTGTCAATAGCCCCGCAAAATCAGTGGCACGGCAGGGGAAGATGAAAGCCACTTTTCCCACTTCAGCTGTTCTGCCGCTCCGTGGCGGTTGGCAGGCTGGTTGAACCCGAGGATTTGGATAACTTTGAGTTTCATATCAGAAACGATGCCCAGCTTAGCCTTATGACCTCTCGCTCCTTCCCCTTCTCCCTTGAAGCTGCCGGCATTTCTTTATGCTCATTCTGGTCCCCTTGGCTGCCCGGGCAGTTGCAGCTTTGCTCTGATGCAACTGGTGGTGCTGGAGGTGGAATTACTCTGGTTTATACTCAAAAAAATTACGTACTGAAACCTGGAGCCTCCAAGTTCATTTGCAGGCTGATGGTCAAATAAATAAGCAGAAACAGGCCTGAATCAAATGATCAGCAACGTGAAGAACAAGACGCTCCCAAAGTCGGCGTGCTGGGCTACGTCCCATTCTGGAGAAAGTTTTGTAGGCTTAGTTCAAATCTTGGCTGTGGATTTGTACCTTGGATCAAAGTTTTGTTGCAGGCCCTCCTCCAATATAAAGCAAAGAAACGTAAAACAACAAATACCTAGTGAAATCCAAACACAATCTGCTCTATGTTATGCTACAAAAATGAATGAACTCTGCCTCCCACCCTCTCCCACTGTGACTTGCTGTGAATAAGCACTGCTCAAAGGAAACGCTCGCAAGAAGTTCTGCCTCTTTCCAGCAGGAATAACAATTGAGCAAGAAAAAAAACGCTGACTAGTTTTATCTCTGCTCTTCCAGTTGGGCAGGTGTAGGTGAAGAGCAGCATTGAAAGGACTCGCCCTTAGCACAGAACTAAAGCCCAAATAGTCAATTATAAGGCTTTAAAAATGTTTTTCCATTAAGCTAAGAGCAGCTCCTTTCTGAGCTGAGACTTTCTTAGCCCATCTGAAGCAGCGTGGTGATTTCCCCACGGCTTTTGAAGGACAGAAGAATATGTAGGGAAATCAGGCAGACCAGGCTAAAGCCATACATTTCTTATTTATGAATCTTCAAGCCACAGTTACAAGCCACCACGTACCTGGTGGGTCACAAGGAAGGCTCCGCAGAGTGATTCCTTATGGGCAGACTCTGGATTGCACTGTTGGGAAAGCAGGTGTGGAGCCTCTGCCCCAAATCACTCTGGGGTTTTTTCCACTTTGGGCCTTAGTTCAAGAGTTTGTAGAAGCTGTTGGTTCCTGCCCATGTTCTGGTGACTGTAGATGTGCTCATGCAGGGAATGAGGGATCCCAGAATCCCGCACAGTCCAGGAGCAAGCAGAGGTCCTGGGTTTCTTGTCCTGTCAAGATTTAGGAGGTTTTACCATAAGGGCTTTGTGAGTGGGCTGGCAAATACCAGTTGGGTGTCAGGTAGGAGATCTCACTTGTGCATTAGAAATACACTGTTAAGGAGTGATATAACACCCAAATCCAGATGCAGTTCTATATTTTCCATAAGTTCTTCCTTAAAGCTCCCGCAGTGCTGTGTTCCAGCCGGCGTTCCTGTGACTGCTGCCGTCTGGCCACGGAGGTGCCACAAAGCTACACAGACAGCAAGAGTCTGAGAGCCTTCAGTGTAAAAGTTGGATAAAAGGTTCGGGGGACATAATGAGGTCTGTTTAGAAATGCCAACCTTACAAACAAATGAAATCTGCTTTTTAATCTTCAAGCATAAAAAGCCAGTCTATAAGTTGAAAAGGAGTATGTTTAACACTGACAACAGAAAATATTGCAGTGTAAAGTTCCACCTTTTCACCGCATTTGTTTGGAAAAGGACCCGTGAGTCAAGCAGCGCCCCATGGCAGAGGGAGGAACCCTCTGCTAATGCCGCTGAGCTCTCCTCCACGCTCCAGCCACCTCTAATTGCTCCCTGGCCAACAGCGAGCGCACGGCCGCAGAACGAGTGTTTATTTTCTTGCTGGCTTATTTATTAAAACAAAAGCACAAGACAGAGCGCTTCTACGTGTTGTGAACTCTACAATTGTTAAAGTTTCCAAGAGGTCACAAGGGTCCCAGATAACATTAGCAGCTAAGTGCGATGTTGTCCTTTAGCGTTATCAACAGGAAACATCTTTACCAGCACAGGAACTACAGCTTTGTAATTGGCCTGGTGCAAGAACATGACAGTATTTTCTCATCCTATCAGGACTCGGATATTTTGGGAGCTGGTATATAAAGCTCGCAGCACACAGTGTCTTTTGGACATTAGGAACAGGTTCATGGCAGAAATCAGTGTGCTTTGCTATTTTAGTAGTTGCTATAGTTGCAGCATGAATGATTTTTCTTGCCCTGCATGCTTCAGGGTGGTATTTCATTACAGTTCATACGTATATTTTTATTATTTGAGTGCAGATGGACATATTTAAAGGAATTAACATGGCGATACAAGCCTTGTAAAGAAGCCTTTAGCAAATAAACAACGAATCTATAAATCATATCAACGTAGGCCTTGTTTAGCTTTCATTAAATAGTCGCAGACTTCTATGGTGCAGGATTGAGCTCTATCCAAGCAAATTTCAGATTCACTAGATGATAAAATGTTATATTTGGGCTCTGAAATAAGAAGCGTTCCCTGCGCTGAATGATCTATGTGTTGAAAGGAACAGCCCTTCTGCCTCACGGCAAAAAAGTCCAGCAACATCTATAACTAGTATTAGATCAGAGCAAATAGCGTTTAAATGGAGCTGTAAAGAGCTGAGCTGGAAGGGGGCCAACACTGCAATTAATATTCTGTACAGAATTACACCACTCGCTGATTATAGCAAACCTCATTCGGACCATTCGATAAAGCTGGAGCGGTTTTTTCCATAGCTGCCGTCACTGTTTTCATCCAAAGTAACTGTAACGACCGAGAAGGAAAAACGACAACAACAAGCCCCCGGCATGATGATAACCCCAAATTTGTCCTAAAAAGTGCATAATGAGAAATTTAAATAACTGGGGGGTTGTTTTAATCCTTCAGAATAAACAGCGCTTCACAACCTTTACTGCACTAATCCATGGCTGCTTTTACAGCATTCCCAAAATCAGCTTTTTCTAACTTTCACTCTTAATACAATTTTTCTTAAACATCCCTTGACTTCAGAAATCGCTGTTATTGCTGTATAGCAAATCCTTTGGTAGAGATGGGCGAAGGGATGGGTTTTTTATTGCTAAGACTGATTTCGACCATGGGGAAAGTGGGGGGGTTGTTTTCCACTTCAGCACTTGGTCGGTCACACAAGCTTCGCTTGGCACCCACAGCATCCCTGGCCAATGCCATGGCTCTGGATTGCTCTGCAAAATTCTGTCCCCAGACTTATCTCTGCGTATTGAGTCAAATACCAAAAATATCAGGGGCTGGTGACAACAGGAGTTATTTCCGAGGGACTGACACAGTGCATAGATGGGGCATTGTAAGAGGGTTTTTTCCTCCCTCCTGCTCACTCTTGCGACACGCCGGTGGAGGTGGCGGCAAAGGAGGGAACATTTTGGTCTTCCTGACTCCCGCGTTTGAGTAAACCAGCTCTCCGAGGCAGCACTGTTGAAGCAGCTTTCTTTTCTCCAAGCAGTATTGTGACAGCATAGCCAGAGGGGTTTAGATTAATGAAGTGAAATTTTTTTTTGTAGCAAACACAAGATTTTTTTAATTTTATTTTATTGGGGCAGGAACATGAATTCAGCAGAGAAAAGAAACAGCAGCTGCAATGGCTGGAAGTTAAAGCTCAGCAAAGTCAAGTTAGAAAAGAAGTGTTTGCTTCCAGAAGAATGTGTTTGTGTGTGTATTTGCTGCTGGAAGAATCGATGTAGGGCAGAGCTCAGAGGTCCTTGTGTGAAGATGGAGGTGTCTCCTTCAAAAGATGCACCTTCTCCAAAAGCTACAGTCCCGGAGCTGCGGCTCACGTCCCTGGGGGGGGCTCTGCGGAGTGCGTGCTATTAAAGATGAAGCTATAAAGGACCATAGTGGTCCCTCACCTCCAAAACTCCAGAGTAATCCTTCCTAGAGGTTTTTTTTCCCCTGCTGAGCTCATCAAAGCTCCTGCCCTCGCAACAAGCCACACACCTCCACTCTCGGTTTGAATTTCCTGCAGGTGCCATGGGACGTCCCCGGCTGAGAGCGGGGCACCGGGCGCTGAGTCAACGCAGAGGGAGGCTGGTGCCCGGGTGCCTCGTGGGCCGCCCGCGGCAGGATTACGTCTGCTCTCGGAGAACCTCTCACCCACGTTTCCTGCACAAATCCCGGGTGAGAGTGGCGGTCGTGCGAGGGCACGGGGGAAGCCAGCGGTGTGGGAAGGCATGATGGCGCATGGTATGTCCCATGCCTTCTTGGGCAGCTGGTACCAAAACCGTCCTGTTCCCTGCCCTCCATCCTCATACACAGCCCACTGCTGGAAATAGCGCCTCTTTTTTTTGGACTGAATACCAGGTGTTTTCCCCTTTCCCCCTCCAACACTTTGGTTACCCTGTCCTTTGCCATATGGGTTAGAAGCTGTTGGCTTCGTGCTTGTGCAGGGGATGCTGGCCTCACGTCTGCTGGCTTCTGACCATCTCCTCTTCCCATACCCACAGAGTGAGAGAGAATATAAACGTTACAGCTGCTTTTCCCCGCATCCACAGTACATTTCTGAAGGGAGGCTTTTTATGGTCCAATATTTAATCGTGCCCCATGCTGGATCCCATCAGCCGCAGCCTTCAGTTCAGAGCCATTAGAAAGCGCCATAAGCAGAGGAAAGATTTCAAGACTATGTCCCAAATGCGGGGCCATCTCAGGGCACAGGAGGATTTAGCAGGTGACGGTCACAACAAATTTGCACCGAGATCTCTTTCTGGCGGCGTGCATGCTGGTCCCCACGGCCGCCCGGGTGCTGCAGAAGAGGCTATCTGCAAGCAGGGCTCTGCACCAAGCCCATGTCCTAAAGAGCAGAGCTTAAAGGACTTGGACTAAACCTGCTGGAGCTTGGGGAATGGGGCATGACCGAGCTGTGCTGAGCAAAGGTTTGCATTTTGGTGGAGCCTGGCAAAAGTTGTTGCTGTTAACTGGAGCTACCAGCCCGGAGTCGGTGCTTTCTACGAAGGAAACGCGAGTACGGCTGCGCTTTGCTCACAAGAAGGGTGAGGCATCCTAGTTAGATTTAGCAAACCAAACCTTCTGCAGGGCTTCGAGAGGCTGCAAAGCACAAAGTTTGTAGCACCCTCAGGGTGGCGAGGTGTCTGGGGCTGCGATTCTTCGCCTCTTTTTTTTTTTTTTTGGGTGGCTCCGTCACTGCTTTTATCTTGATCTACAACAGGGGAAGGATAGTTGTAGCTAATTCCCACGGGCCTGCAGAGCATCAATGAAATAAATTGGAAAAGCTCCTTAGAGAAAGGCAGGGAACGGAACGGAACGATTGCAATCAGTGTGGCTGAAAGTGAAAAGGCTGAAGGCCTTTGGCCCACACGCGGGAGGCGACCATCTTCTTGTTTTTCTGATACTCTTGGAAAGAAACAAACAGCTGCTTTTCATTTTCTGGGTTGAGCAGCACGGTGGCTTCAGCAGGGGTGAGCAGCAGCCCCCGCGGTGCTGCTCGGGGCTGGGCTGAGCCCGTCTCTGGGCTGTCGGTGGCACCGCTCAGCAGGAGCAGGAGCGGGGAGAGGGGCTGGGACACGGTGGTTGGAAAGTGTCCTGAATATTAATTTTTATGAGAAAAAAAAAATATACAAAAAGACCCCTACAAATCCAGCTCGTTTTAAAGCTGGATTGTCTTTTTAGACATCATTAGACTGAAAGCAACTGGGCACCTGTTAATTCTCATTCCCATACTGGGACGTTTAACCCTATTTGCACTAACAAAGAGCCAATGCTGAGCTCGGTGCAAAGGATAAATGAACCTCTTCTGTAGAAAAATATACTCTTACAGTCTTCTGTAAAAATACCTTTGGGCAAAACAGATTATTTTGACTTTGGACACCATCATTCACGAAACGCTACGCCACAAGTTTGGTCTGAAGGAAACCACACATGATTTGACTCTTTTATCTCATATCAGCGGCGGAGAGCTCGGTGCGGTTACAGTTCTCCTCATTTCTGAGAAGAGAGGATCATATTTAATCATTGTGTCAGTTGGCACAAACACCGTGTTTGTAGTGAAATGCTAAAAAACAGCACATTTATCTTTCCCTTGATCAAGATTCATATGATAGAAGCTCTTAACGTTAAAACTCATCAGTAATGAACCATTTGAAGGGCTCAGCTACCCAGCTTGTTTACGGTAACTTATTTTAAAGAATGGTCTGACCTCTCCTGCCTAATATAACAAATACAATATCAGTAATCTCCACCCAAGGGCATTCGTTCCTTGGCAGACTTCGTTTTGGCTCTAACATATTATTCCTGGGCTTTTTTTTTTTTTTGGTGGGGGGGAGGGAGGTGACAGCAACTAACTTGCTTCACCGAGCAGCACATCTCAAAATCCAAAGTGCCTGTAGGGGTTGCCTCATAGCACGTCCTTACCAGCTGCACGAGTGGAGAAGCCAAGAGTAATTTGGAGGGAGAGAGAGATTCTGCAGCCCGGGAAAAGCACTGTGATTCCCCATCCGACCCACACCAGAAGGGCCAGAGAATTTCAGCTGCTGGTTCCTGCACTGCAAATCTGAGAGATACGCTATTGCATATTACATCACCCGCTACTGAAACGGCCCCAGTGTTGACCTGCCCTGATTCGTATCATCTTATTGGCACTGACTTGCACTGAGGTATCGAGAAGTCCCCCCCACACCACAAAGTGAAAAAGCGACGAAAAGGCAGTCCTTGCCCTAAAGAACTTGCTCACCACTCGCCTGTAAACCTAGCTGGGTTTGAATCTCTTTTGTAGGGCCAGCATCTGTACAATACCCACCTTGTCAGTGACAGCAAAGGTTGAGAGCTCAAGGAGACATGCAATGAGTTTTGTGTGTGCTCAGACTTCAGTTTCAAAGAGGACAATAAATTTGAAGAACTCCTTTTCTGCAGGAAAGGCTATTTGAACTTTCAGGACAACAACAGGAGGAGGTGACGCCAGGGTCCTTGCCTGGCACCCTGGCCCTGCAAGGACAGGGGCTCTTGTGTCCTTCTCCAGGAGCGTCTTGCCCAGCCACAGCAGCACCCACCAAATCCAAAGGACACAAAGCAGTATTTCTAATAGTCACTGATTTATGCTGTGTCAGCTCAGCTCCTGCATCAGGTGCTGTAACAGCAGCTCACAGTTCACAGGACCATTGCTTTCGTAGAGGTTTGAGTTTCAGTGGTTTCTAACGACTTGTTCAGTTGATATGAAAATGTGGAGGAGTTGAAAACTCAGCTGTGCTTTTGGCAAAACCCAAGCCAAACAGCCAGTACCCAAGGCAGCGCTTCGCCTGCACCGTGGCCCTGAAAAGACTCATTATGACCCCAAAGCTGCCTGTTTTCCTCCTGCCACCAAGATCCCATTGCCACACTGGTGCCAGTGGCTCCATGAAGGTGTATGGCCATGCTTTTCAGGGGCATCCCTTTTCCAAAGCATCTGGGGTGAAAAATCGAGCTGCTCGTCTGCTGCCACAAGCCCATTTACTTGGGCTGCGCTGCCACAGGGCCAAAGACACAGGCAGTGGCACGATGGAAAAGACACAGCGTTGACATCGTGTCTCATAGCAACCCTCCCCACACCACAGCATCACAGGAGGGGTGGGACTGGCTTCCAAGCAAAAAAAACCCCAGTCAAACAAAAACATCCAGATGAACTCGGGACAGAACAGCCTGTGAGAGTCACAGCGGTGGGTAACCCTGCGAGCAGTTGCCTTGTGCTTTGTTCGCCCACCTTTGTAAGGCTGGAGCCTCGGACAGCCTTTCTCAGGAGGTTTAATTGGAGAGTGCTTGTTTTGTGCTATTTGTTGCTCAGCTAGTGATGGTTCCTGTTGTAGTTATACATACATGATAGGTATTTACACGTGCAACAAGGGAGCTTGTGGGGTTTTTTTTTCCCCAAAAAATATATAGAAACATTTAATTCCCAAACCATGCACTATGGCTAAATAGTTTCTTTTTGCACAGATCTCTCTCTCTAGAGAGTCACGAGCCCTTCTCCTATTGTAGCCTTCCTCCAATGCACAGCTCAGACAAAATCCTTCGGTTTTACACATATATTTGTGTGTGCGTATAAATATAAGTTTTATATATATATATATATGTGTTATAAATATATATATGTTTTATATATGTTATATGTATGTAATTTAGTCAGAATGCAATGACTTAACTATGCTTGCTCTAAAAAATGAAGTACCAATAAAAGATGAGTTATGATGTTATAAATCGCTATCAGTCAGGAAACTGGACCTAAGCTAACATTAACAATTGCAGCATCTCATACTTACTGTCCAGGACAGTATTTTATAGAAAAGCAGAAATCATCGAGTGAAAAAAAATACCCCAACCTGAGGCCAGCACAGGCAGCTTTTTCACTCGCTGCTCGCGGGGAGGGAAACAACTTTCATTTACTTGGCGGCTGCGAGGGAGCAGGTGTGCAGCGAGCGGCCGGCCGAGCTGGAGCTGTTTCACGGCGTGACGGTCAGGGAAATGGGACCAGAGATGTGCACACAGCTCAGTTTCACTGGCTGGATGGCATTTTTGTTGTAACCTGGAAGCTTTTCTCTCTCTCTGGAGGCTTTCTTCTCTCCTGCCTTGATGCACCTCAGAAGAAAGGAATTGAATGTCCTGTTAGAGCAAATGGAGAGCTAAGGCTCATATGGTTGGTTTAATACTTTGATACTATGTTGATTAAACCCAGATCCAAATCCTAAAGACAAAGCCATACATCCTGAAACATTAAAAATGCTTTATTTCATCTGTCATCCTGTACTGGAATATTCTGAGTGTCTCAGGAAGGCTTAAGCGTCCTTGGACATGGCCATTTGGGATGGATTGCCAAGGGAGCATCTACAGAGACGTAGGATAAATCTACCCCACAAAAAGACATTGCTGTGCCATAGGCTCCAGGCTGGGAACCCAGGAAAAGGGCAGCTTGAACAAACATTGGTTGGAAGAAAAGAAAAAAAAAAAGAAAAACAAAACTTGGGGAGAGGGAGGGTGGTTGGCCAAACGCATCTCTGGAAGTTTTTCTGCAGGTGGCTTCAGTTTCAGAGCTACTTGTGTCCTTTACTACAGAGTATGAGGCTGTCTACAGCCCCTTGAGGTTTAGTGATCTGGAGCTAATAGCAGGGCTTTATATAGACGGACGGCGGAGAGCACGGACAGTCCGGAGGTCTGCAAAACAGCCGGGGTGGATTCAATTACAGCTTTAAGATGAGCAGGCAAAGCGGCAACAAAGGACTGTAGCTTCAGCCTTTGAAATGCCAGCTTACAGCATGAAGGCAGTGAAAAATACTACTTAGTTAACTTCTTGTTTAGGAAAAAAATAGCAGAACACTTCCTTTAATGACACATTAGCTGACAGTGGTGCTTTTATGACTCTGTCGTAGTTACCGATGAATCACTGGATGGAAGCACGGGGACAGACTGTTCCTATCTAAAGGTTGCTGTCCTGGTGGTTCACTGTCAGCCGAAACAAGGTGCTTCTCTTGGTCTTGCTCTCTCTCACGTCATCGCCATCAGCAATACAGCTGGTCCAAGTTCTTGCAGGGCTGATCAGCTCCAGATCACCTCTGATAACCCCCGAGGATTGTGTGTCACCCATGGGCGAAGGCAGCTCCATCCCCAGAGCAGGCTCTGGGCTCTCGACACCCTCACTGCCAGCGTTACGGTGTGTCACCGCCACCGCACCTCGTGCTTCTCGTCATGGCAAGCCAAGGTGTCTCTGGAGCTTATCAGGCTTTTCTTCCATTGTATTCCCTCCTAATGCGGTTCATATGTTTACAGACATTTCCCTTCGCAGGCATCCGTTCTTTCCAAATTCCTTACATTTTAGATTATATATCCTTGGTTTTGATCTTTTGCATTAAAAAAAAAAAATGCTTTCATTTGAAGCTTAATAGTGAGGACTCAGTGCATCTGCCAGAGTTCCTGGCACAGCTAGCGTCCTGCAGGAGCAATTACTTTCCAGTGAGTCTCTAAAATTGCTTATTTACTTTCACTTGTATGCCAAAAATACTTTAAAATCAGGACAGTTTTTTCCAGTTACACAATCACCAGAAATATCTTGAATCCATACACTTCCACTGTGGTTCAATAGTCAATCTGAAAATAGTCAGAACCGTTTATGAAATATGTAAAAAAGTGTTCTCTCCCAGAATTAAGGCTTCAGAAGCACAGCTCCATGTGTCCAAGTCAACAAACGCTATAAAGCAAAACCAATTTTCCCTCTTTTATAACAACATGGGGAAAAGAGACGGCAAACGCAAGGGCAGCCAGCCTCTGCTGCTCTTCAGCAGCTTCCTGAGTGGAATTATCGCAGCCAACCACTTCTAGAAAGTCCTTTCATGTCTATTCATGTAGGGTTTATTTACTGCTCTTGGCAAAACAAAATGATGGTTGATTTCTGACAAGCCATGAGATTGAGGATATTTTTCCATTAGAGCTTTTCAACTAATTGTAGTTAATTTAGAACATTAGAGTAGCTGCTCCTACCCCTTCAGATTTATCAAATGCACTCACAAAACCTATTTTTCAGCAGTCCTGGTTTAAGTGTCAGATCCTCCCCCCTCCCCGTCTTGAGGGCACAGGTAGCAAAACCTACAAGGATCTTCTAAAGATCTCAAAGCACTTTGCAAATTGAGGGCTCCATTTGTTTTCCTTACTCATGAATATTTTAAATTCCCTTTTAAGTTTCAACGGTTTGCATGGGTGTAATTCAGAACAGACTGGAGCCTTACATATTTTGCATACCAACAAGTTATGTGAGTCCAATTTCTGAAAAAAAAAAAATAAAAAATTATATGAGTATTATGATGCAGTTGAGGAGTAACTGGCTGGAAAAAAAAGAAAAAAAAAATACAACAACCCCAGAAGGATTTACTTCGTAATTTTAAGTGCATGTTCACAAATGAAAGCAAGCATTGTGTCCANTATATATGGCTTCTAGACTTTAAATGATATTGCAAAAGTAGAAATAGCATGATAAACCTTCAAAGCTGAAATAAAAAAGAACCTGTGTTTTAACTTAGTGTTGAGTATTTATACAGCCGGCACCATTTAGTCCGGCATGTTTGAATGAGTGCGAGTCTGTGGTTGCAGTTGTGTATAAAAATATTGTAGCCTGCTCCTGCTTTAGGAACTAAACTTCAGTTCCCAATAGCTCCCTCTGTAATTCTCTTTCCAAATAAAAGGAAGAACTATTCCTGGCTCATAACGGTGTATTTCTGTGGCTTCTTGAACTATAATGAAGGCAGTCTGGAATGTTAAAAATTACATACTCAATGCCAGTTCTTAACCCAGGGTAATTTAGGCTTTAAATGTTTTGAAGTTTACATTTTGAGTCTGTTATTGTACAACTTTTTAATTAAAATGTTGCTGTAGTCCAGATCACTAATGCTTCTTGCTCAAAGATCCATTAACATCTATCTTAAAACCACTACTTAGGGAGTTTGATAATTTTGGTATTGAGGGCTAAGGCCATCTGCTTGGAAAATTATTTGGTTTTTATTTGGCTCCTTCTAATTGTAGAAATTCAAAGACATCTTTGATATTCCAACAACGGAAACATCAGTTCTCTTTCTATAAATGCTTCAGTGCTTGTCTCTACTGTAGACTAAATCTTGATGCAGTTCAAGAAATAATCTGCCAAGCCTGTCACTGATGAATCAGGTTTGGATTTTCCCTGTGCGCTGTAGAGACAATATGTACCATTGATGCTCATTATCATCTCTGCGTTTTCCCATCGAAAAGCTACTCAATAAATCAGAAAAATGTGGCAAGCTCACTTGGGGCTTCTAGATGTCATCATAACCCAATAATAGCTATTCTTAGGATTAATAGCACCACTGACTCTTCTCATTATGATCTGCAGAAGAGACTCAGTAGATATTTATGCCCTGAAATATGCCTTCACATTTACATCCTACGTACAAAGAAGTGAGACTTTAACCTGACTTTCGCTCTCAGCTTAAGATAAAAATCCTCTTGTACCATGTGTGGTATTCAGTGGGAATTTAGTCCAGTATCGGTGAGGGATACAAAACCTGGAAGTTTTCATCACAAGGCTGTTTTTTTGGTGTTTTATTTTGGGGAAAGGGAGGAGGTCCCTTCTAAAGCCAATGTTGAAGCTGCCCCAGTTTTTGAAGGAGATTCCCTTAAGGATTTCTCAGCAAGGTCCCCAGAAACCTACCAACCAGCTACAGGAATAACTCAGCAGGATAGCAATGGCTTCGTGATAATTCTGCATATTGAGGGGGCAGTCAGAGCTTTCCAGCTGAGCAAACCTGTGTGCTTCCTTCTGCCAAATAACTCAGCAATTTAATTACATTCACCCCAGGTTTAGATTCCTCTGTGGCCTGAGGCACTTTCGCTCTTGTCATGTGCGTGTGCGTGTGCGCGTGCAAACTTACATATGAAGCAGGTCTGCTTTGTCTGACAACTCACTGAAAGCTACAGGACCCCACAGCAGAAGGATCGCAAAATGTGAGACAAGACACAGGCCCTGCAGTCCAGGAAAGCAGCTTTCTAACAGCGGGAAGCACCTTGTCCATCCTCAGCCTGTATAATGTACAATTCTACAGCTATTATTCTATTTACATTTACTAATTATTATACAATAATAACAATTTCCAGCATAGCATCCGTAGGTTTTTTTATGGAGCTCTCTCTGTGCACTGCAAATGGCCCCTAAGAGCTTAGAGAAACCTCTGGGCTGCTTTAAGCAAGCAAGGAAACAAAGTCCTTTCCTATCTCAAAAACGCAAGCCCACAATCAGTCAGCCAAAAGGTACACTGAAAAACACAGTGGATCTCATTAGTCCCTGACTGTGTTGCCTGTGGAGGCTTCAGACCTTGACTTTTATCACCCTACACCAGCCACATGATTTTATCCACAGTGCGTCTCCTGACGTGACACGGTATTCTGCACCATACCTTATTTTTAGCTCCAAATTTTGTTTTTCAGGTGTAAGTAAAATGAGGTGTTATTATTTCCACATAATCAAGGCAAAACCAGTTTCACTTTCTTTGAAGCTTTTTATCTCCCTACAACTGGATTTGAATCTCTGACTTCATCACCACAACCCCAGAGCCATAACCACAAGGCCACATGGTCCCAGAGCTGTTTTTGGAGGTGGTAGTGATGCGAGTTATTTTAGAAGCTGCTAGCTATAAATTTCAGTTATATTTGAAGGAGGGTAAGTCAGCTTTGAAAGTCCTTGGTGAGTCTGTCCTTCAGTGACTGGTGGGCAATTACTGAGGCCACTGGCAAGAGCTGGAATGGAAGGCTGTCCTGCAGTTTCTACCATAAACCACCCAGTACAAACAAACAGCAATTGTGAACGACAGTTAAACTAATTGTCCTTGTTGGTATTACTATCCCAAGACGGGTTGTGACGCAGAAAGTCAATCTGCACAAAGTCAGTTTTTCATTACAGTGAGCTCCAAATAGCATCAAAACAAGTCAATTTTAGACAGCTTGACTGCGCGTGATAAACGCAACCCAACCACCTTGATTCTTTTTTAAAAAGGCTTCACCCTGACCCTTCAGTTCATGATGCATTTTTGCACTCTTGGTTTCCTGCCTGAAAATAAACGTGAATCTGCTACTGCGTACTACTTGTTCCATAAACTACACGGGCAAATGCTCTGAGCTATGACTGCAACTACAAAACCTACATTTGCAAAATAAGGATCACTTGCCAAAACGATATCCTGAATTTGAAAGACTTGGCGTGCCAAGATTCATTCAAAGGAAGGTGCCCCTGGCACAGCCAAAGCCCAATTGTTGGATATGATATGAGATAAAAGCCCCAAACCAGTAACAAATGAACAGCAAAATGAGTTGCTAAAAGCTACAGAACGTGGGGTTCAGCTCTTTCACATCTAGAAACTGTTTACATTTTCCTTTTCTCATAAGACTAATTTTCAACTGCAAAAGTTAACCGCATCTGTGTGACATGTAGATAACTTTGGGAGTAACATGATTTCAATCAGAATAAGGGTCATCTGAGAGATCATTCAAGATTTTGCTTGATACGCCCCAGCTCCCAGTTCAGTATTTGGTTGTCACTCGTGAAGCAAAGCACAGCTGCTTTAACAGCGTTATTGAGACCATAAAACAGGCATTAATTGTACTCTCTTCTTCATGATATAGATGACCTTTTCCATTGGAGGTGCTCTCACACAATAACCAAGCTCCAAGGGAAAGGCAAAGAGTAAAAACATCATAA
Organism: Rhinoptilus africanus; assembly: GCA_013400135.1. Taxonomy (NCBI): domain Eukaryota; kingdom Metazoa; phylum Chordata; class Aves; order Charadriiformes; family Glareolidae; genus Rhinoptilus; species Rhinoptilus africanus. The sequence goes on along the minus strand of VXBO01013010.1, from coordinate 413,033 downwards.
AAAAGCAACAGAGATAGTCAATCGTAAAAACAGAATAATTAATTTTTTCTTTCTATAAGGCATAACCTAGTGGTTCAGAGTGTGAGGGAAGAGACTGAAGGACTGAATTGAATCTTTAAAGGAAAAAAAAGAAAATAGGAGGGAATTCTGCAAGTCTGTAGAGCTGGAATAGTATTAACTGCAATTAGCCTTTTAGCTGTCTAAGGACTGGCCATATCATCCCAGGGTGGGATGAATTCTCCATCACTCTCTCCTTTAAGTACAAACAGAGCTTTACAATTCCTTAGCCTACGTGCTCAAGCTGCGGATGGTTAAAATTGCGAGGGGAGAATAAACACACCTTACTGCCCTGCGAGCAAGAAACCGGGCAGGGCAGGGAAATCCTCCTGCTCCAGTGAACCTGCTCCCGACGACCGCGCTCGTCCCTCCAGTGCCTGAGGTCAGTCGTGCGACTAGAGAGGCCAGGTCCAGGTCGATGTTACAGATGATTCTTATTCATGCCCAGGGCACTAAAGAACCCTTAAGGCAATGCTGACCCAGACAAAGACGAGAGTAGTGGAAATACTCCTAGAAAATAATAAAAAAAAAATCACTAAAGTCTCATGTTCTGGAGTTATCATCAGTTATTCCAAGTCATTATTACTGATGGACATGGGAAGTCACTTCATGGTAAGATTTCTTAGTGTGCTTTAAAATGTCAACTTGGGAGAAAACAGCATTCTCGGTACTGACGGTCACATCTATTCCAATATTTTAAAGCAGTTTTGGAAGCAGGATTCCCTTTGGAATTGCAGTGAAAAATCTGAAGAAAAAATAAAATATGAAGGACTAATGTTACGCACAAAATGCATGGTAAAGACCCCGATAAAGCGCAACCGACCTCTTCTGTTTTCTCTCAGGAAATCAGAAGTCAGTTCTGCCTGTTATAACTATTATTTAATAGTTGAGGAATGGCAGCGTTTAGAGACCTGTGCTCAGCGCCGGACACAAGCCTCTTACTGACGAACTCACAACAGCCATTTTGTCCTGGTTTCCAGGAAGGAAAGGTTGCTCCTGGAGCCTAAGAAAACTGTCACAAAAATCTCGAAGGAAAAAGAAAAAAAAAAAAAAACAAAAAAACCAAACCACCAAACAAACAAGGAAAACATTTCACTAGAACCCATCTTTGGAAAAATATAAAAATATTTTTCCATCCAGAGAAATAACTATAAATAACGTTTGAACTATTAAAAGGGTGAACGCAGAAAAAGGCTATTTACATAGGAGCATTTTGTGCTGTTTCAGTCTAATTTGTCACCGATGTAGGAGCCTCATACGTTAGCTGGAGGAAATCCAGAGCTTTCAAAGGTTTTCTGTCAGGGCTTGAAAAGTTGCCAGTTTTTTTAACGGAGCCGAGCAGTCTCAGGCCTGTTGTTCTCAGAGATTTTGTGAGCCAGGGCCGCATGTTAGCAGGAAACAGAGCCAAGTGGGCTTCCTGAGCGTCTGAGAGAGGAAACACTGTAATAAGCATGGAGGCTGTGGTTAAAAATAACTCTGGTATATAAAGGCTGCGAAGGATCCCCTCTCGCTCATACACGCCGCTGCCTCTTGGCCGGCTGCTTCACGCTGATTCCATGTGAATGAGACACTCTGCCATCTCATCGGAGCAGGTGGTTTTTGAGCAGAAGAAGACAGAAAACAGCCCACAAAGGAGCCGAGCACAAGATAGCACTTATTTTGCAAGGTTTTTATTTCAGTAAGCAGGATCCTAGGCTTTATTTCAAGAGGGTTGTCAGGCTGAGCTAAGCTGTAGCTGCGGACAGAGTGTTTCGGTATCTAACTTTAGGCTGAAGTAAAAGTTATGTTGAAAAATAACTCGGTTTTCTGTGATATGAAACTCAAAAAAAGGGAACAGGGTGAATCACGCAAGCTCTTGAGCAATAGGAGAAAGGGCCCCCTAAATTGTTACCGCCGGGCCCAGCGTGGCTTGGACCACTTCTGCTACAGCCGCTCTAAATCCTACCCTGTGCCCCCCCACCCGTCCCCAGCGTTGGCCAACTGGAGGAGCTAAATGTGGCAACCACCAGCTGGAGGGACTGGCAACCATCAATCAGTGTTTTGCAGTCCCCCTGAACTGGTTTCTCACCAGGCAGAAGACCGTCTGGGCTTCTCCTCACTGAATTAATTTTGCATAGCATTAGGTCCATCTCTTTTCCTTCAAAGGCAGTGATTTTCCTTGCAAATATAGGATAAAAAAAAAAATAAATCATACTGGTTATTTGGGAAATCGAGGCACCCTTTTCCCTGCTGTAACCTGACACTAACAGCCATTCTGAACACTTCTTTGTAGCCCACATTATGCTGTAATTGGCAAAACACATTCTTCCCAGGCTTGTATTTTTATTGCAAACATTTATTTGGCACTTTATGTGGCAAATGAAAAGAAAATTTCACAACTCATTCTACAAAGTTGCATTGTGTTAGGCTGTCCCTTGAAAAGCATTTTATTGCTCAAGAATAGCTGTAACCGTTCAAGGGATTTCAACAGCGTTATTCTCTTAAACTATAATTGCTGTAGATACTACATGTGCTATAGCGCCAAATATTAATAATTTTGATCAGTATCAATCCTGACAACTGGCACAACTTCCACCCTAAACCTTACTGGCAGCAATAAGTGTGACCTTCCTTGAAGGCATCTCAGCTGAACAATTTGGAGTAAATATTCAGGTGCATGAAAAAAACAAGCTGAAGCTCTGTTTCTGAGTGGAAAGCATTTTCTACAAGACACAAAGCACTGTTTCTAAGCTCAGATGCATCCAGGAATTTAAATATATAAGTATCCTAAAAGGTAGGCATTAATAGCTCAAGAAAAAAAAAAAAGGTCACAACAATGGACTGTCTGGAAAAAAGTCTGTCCCAAAATATCCCACTGAAGTTTCAAAGCTTAATCATTATGGTAAAACTAATTGTGATCACGGAAAAAAAAAAAATATATATACCATTCTGAATACTTCAGTGATGTAAGTCTGAAAAGGGCTTCACACCGCAGGAAGACAAATGAGATCAGCTGCTCTGTCCATACAGCCTATCATGCGAAGATGCCTGTCTTCCTCTCACTGGCCAATTCACCAAGCTCTGATTCATACTTCCATGTATTCAAACAGGGAAAGTAATTCCAGGCAGCCAGCAATACCAATTAACAGTGTCACAGTTAATGAAATGCTTGCTCCAGTATTTCCCATTACTCAACTGGAGGACATATGACTAATAAATAATACAGGTGCAGTACAAAGAAGGTATTTTATAAATGAGAACTAAACCCCACGTGTTCGTCATGTTAAACAAGGCTTTCCACCCTATGCCCTGTATGAACTCCTGCTTTGTATATTTGGTGAATAAACGTCCACTTATCAGATCAAACCATAACCTATAAAGATACTCTGCATGAGGGAAAAAAAACCCAAAGCCTTTCTAACTGCTAAGCAGTTCTCTGCTTGTGGCTGGTTTTAAGCTTTGTCCAGTCTTCTCTCCCCCTCCCCCAGTTAAAAACCTGTGAACTTCAAAGTGACAAAAAAACTCTGCTAAGAAGGGCATCTGCATCTGCCCTGCTGACTCAGACTGCAACACATCTCGCAAATTAAAAAGAGAGAAAAGTGCACCTGATTAGCTCTTTGAAGTCCTCTCAAACAGAAATTTTTCCTGCATTAATGAAACCCCAAACATAGTTCTCGCTTCTAAAACTAGTTAACTTTGCATGTCTTACAACATTACTAGTTGTCCCAAGTGGACGTAAGAGATAAGGCATCATTTTACTTTTTCTCCTGTCATCTCCAACCAATTACGCAAGTTCTCTTCTAAAATGCAGACCAGGAAAGAGGTGACAAGTATGAAATCTCACAGTGTAACACCCATTCTGTCCCAGAATTAAATGAGTTTCATCTTATCGGGCTCCTGACTTCGTGGAGGTTATTACATGTTTGTTAACAGTAACAATAGTTTTTCTGAATGAAAGCACACAGGTACTTTCTGACCTATGCTCCTATTATTCCACACCCTTATTGCCCGTTTCTTAACTAGGGGTTTGATTCTGTAATAAAAAGTATTTGGCAACAACCAAAATCTGCCAGTCATAATCAGTGACTGATATTTTAAGCAGTTTCGCTGATACAATTAAACACGCTGGCAGAGTTTCTGAAACTGTGGTATCATTTCACAATTCTGCAAAAAAAAAAAAACAACCAAAACCTCTCAAATGTGTTTTTAATTGACAGCTGAAAGGGACATCTGCAATACAGCATATGTGCATTACACACACACCAGTAAAAGCTGGCAGAAACACAGCTACATACCTAATCAAAGCTGATAATTAAAACACTGGCATAAATTGTTTACGTTTGAAGAGTGCCCAAATCAAATATGACAAAAAAATCATTTACAGCTGAACACTATCATTCTTCACACAGCACACTCAAGTAACAATACATAATTTCCTCAATTAAATTCATGAAACAGCTGAATTTTTTGCATGATTTACTGAACTATGAACGTACTTTAATGATGGGAACCGTATTTTCTTGCAGATCTCTGAGAAGGGTTTTATTTTTGTAAAAGTCAGCTTTTTTATTGAAATGGAATCGAAGCTTATTTCTCCTTCGCATCGATGGAAGCCTGCCCAGCTAAAGCCTGCAGTGGTTGCAAGTATCGACGCTGGACATTGGCTCATCTTTGTGAACTGAGTTAATTAGGCTTTCACTAAAACGAATTAAGATTGCCATCACAATGAATGGAAATGGTAGAACTGTCAATAATCGTGCTGAAAAAGCGGAAGTGCTAAAGAATATTTCTGTTCTCTCTCTGGGAAAAAGCCAGATGCTGTCTTCAGATCAGACAATAATGATGTTGAAATACTTTCCATTCCAGTAACTAAGGAGGATGTTAAAACAACTGCTACTCATCTCAAACAATATTAAGTTGCCAGGTCTGGGTAACTTACAAGCGAGTGTTTCAAAAGAACCAACTAAGGACATATCCAGATGGTTAATGTTTATTAGCAATCAATTTCAGAACAGTGGGGAAGCCCCAGGTGACTTGAAGAATGTTAACATTATGTCAATATTTTAACAGGGTAAACAGAGTGCCCCAAATACTGTCAGTGTTACAGAAACCTGGGCAAACGACTGGAAGGACTTGATACATAAAAAGAATTATAAATAAAGACGGTTTAGTTAATGACAATGGTGTTTTAAATAAGGCAGTGGCACTGATGTAACAAGCAAATCTCTGTAGGGATTTGCCTCGGTACAGTATGATTTTCACAGCGCGAAACAAGAACATGACAAATCAATATGGTGTGCACACGCAAATTGGTCCAAACACAAGCTGATACATCTTGAAATCTAATTTAAATTTTAATCAAGCAGGTTTATTAGTTCTTGATCTTTTTTTATCATCACTTACCATTCAGTGTTGTTAACAATGACCTGGAAGACAACAGAAACTTGTTACTGATAAAGTCCTAGATGACAAAGATCAAGGAAGTACAACATAATCTGAAGAACAGGCCATTGTTAAAGAATTACTATAACTGCTTCGCTATCCAGGCAGAGACAAACACCACACTTGGCCGTACAAGCTTAAGGCCATACTTCTAGCGATGGAAAATGCAAGCAGCTTTGCTTTCTGGCATAGACAAAAAGAGGTTCCTACCTAGGCCAAAAGGTAAAAAAAAAAAAGGGGCGGCAAAATTGCTCTGCTGGAGATGGCAAATGTCAGATGCCTCTCTTCGTGGTACCTTTTCACAGTCTCTGCCTTCCATCTGTGCAGCCCTAGATAAGCTGGATTCCTTCCAGTTGTTCCAAGAACCTAAGGATGCTTCCCAGCCCTGCTCCACAGCCCCCCAGCACTCCCACCATGGCCTCCCAGGACCCTGATCTACCTTTCAGTCTCCCCGTGTGTCACCATCGTCACTGCCACCATTGCCATCACTTACATCTGGTGGAAAAGCCTCGAGCCAGCGCTGAGTGCAGCCCACATAGACATGGTGGTGGTGATACCCTTAACTGGGAAGCTGAGATGCGATGGAAGAGCTGGGGGAGAGGGGGGGCTTTGCCAAAGAGTTACTCACCGATGAGCTTCAGTGCAACACGGCGACTGGAAGGGCACAAGTGGCTCAAGAGGGGTGACTCGTCCTCGCCTGCTGCTCCACATTTCCCATGCTCAAACCTCAAGAAAGGCTTTGGAAACACGCACATAGTTCAGAGGAGAATCACTAAAAAATATTAAAGGAAAATATGCCATACTAAAAACTTAATGAACCCCTTCAACTTCAGGTTATCAAAGCGATGGTTCGCCTTTGTCTTTTAAGTCTATGAATGGGAACCAACTCCAGTCATGAAAGGGCTGGTCAGAAAGGCTCCTTTATCCAATTAATTCATGATGTTACTTTAATCAGACAAAAGGCCTACAGGATTAAATCACTCTCCCCAAATGAAGAAATGCCTCTTCAAACAAATGCCTGTATGTTTCATTTTGTGTGGTTGTCTACATCATTGTTGTTTACATCTTCCTTGAGAGCAGACTCTAAAAAGTATTAACTCAGAATCTGCAGTTTAAACTAGCAAAAATAATTGTATAGTCAACAGAACTATGGTAATTTGAGATGCAGGCAGGGAAATCCTATGATAATGCTTGTCTCCTTTAACTATGAAGTGGTTCGTCACAGTGCTACCAGTATTGTGATTTTGAACAGTGGTGCTAAGAGGTCTCATTCTCAGCTCGTTTACCCTGCTATTATTACGTTAGCTCTAGGTGCAGTCAGAGCTTTCTGAGAACAATCCCATGAGAAAGGAGCTTTTTGTTTGTTTGTTTGAGTTCTGCAATGACTCAGAGTGCTCTAGCAGCCAGGTGACGTGGCCATTCTCACCAACCCATCCAGCTGCAGCCTTTCACCAAGGGTGCAGCTCCTCACACAGCCCCAGTTGTGATCCTTCCATTAACATGGGGAATCTTGATTGCAATCCCTTTAAAAGTTTCCCTTGATGTAAAAGCAACAACAGAGATCAGCAGCAACACCTAGAAAAATCAACTCTGCATACAGAAATGGTTGAGCCTGTGTTTGCTTTGGCTGGAAGACAGATCACACATCATTTAGCTCTGCTCTACCCACAGCAGATTAACAAATACTTTCTAATCTCACATTCTTCACTTTTATACACCAGTGGCATCACTCCTGATCGATGCTGCCATAAGTGAGATCAGTGCCAGAGTCTTGGCTTTAGATATTAAAAATAAGCGTTGCATATAGCAAAAAGCCAGAAAGTATCAGCACAACGATCACGGACCAAGTGGAAGGTCATGGCAAAGTTGTACTCACTTTGTACAGAACTAGTGACTCACAACGTAAATAAACCCTCACATTCGTCTCACCAGGTTTAGTATAGCTGTAGTTTTTTAGCTTTGCCGCTTTACTTGAAAACAAAAAGAAGCTAAAGGCAGTGACTTTATTATTTTGTGCGCTTGGCTTTCATCCTCACTACCCGCTAAACATCTCCTTATGCAAAGAAAAAACACAACAGGGTTAGGTGACAGAGTCAGCGCAGTGCATTAAAGAAACATCCTTCCAGTGCCTACTGGAAGACAGCATCCGACTGGAGCTTCTCAGTGAAACGCACACGTACTGTTGTATATCCTAGAAACAAAATATTTTGTTATAGCTGTTGCTGAAATCACAGGCACATAAACCAACACAGACATTCGGGGTGTGTTATCAAGGGAACATTCACATTCATTCTGAATTCATCAGAGTATATTTTCTTGGCTGACTCACAGCACCATATATACGTATTGTACACTTACTAACATTTTATTAGAGGAAAAGAGTTTACATTGAAAGATTACACAAGTGTGACATTACATAGCTATGAGTCATACATCTTTGTGTACTTCGTTACCATGCATTCAGTGTATTGATTCTGCTCCAGTCACAGAAGTTTGGCTGCTCCTCCTGGCCATCCCATGAACTTTTAGAATAAAAAGTATAGAAAGTTAAACAAGAGATATGCGTTATTTTAAAACACGTGTAGCTATTGAAAAGATCATTTACTCACCCTAGCAACCGTGCTTTCCCCGAGATGGCTGCGTACAGCCACAAGCCTGGGATGGGCTCTGGGGAACACGCTCCGAATGCTTCTGAGAACCAGAGCCCACCACTCTTTCCCCTCATGGGGCACACGGCGCATAAAACTGAGGGTTGTTCTCCTACACACTTCTGACCTCCAGCTCGCTTAGAAATCCTTTTAGAAGTTATTGCAAAGGAAATACGGAGGAGGTAAGGGGAAAGCATAGCTCTTTCTCTGAACAGGCTCTCAAAGAATCAGTCTGTCCTGTGATAGATCATGATTTTTCCTCCTTTAAGAATTGCCACTTTTGCTCTTTCACTCTTGGATGGCTGCCAAGCAGCCGCGATCCTCGAGAACAGGAGCCTGGGGCACGTTATCAAAAGTTATTGGAGAACAGCCCCTTCAGACCGGGCATCGGAGCTAGAGGCCAAGGTAAGGGAGGAGAACAGTCTTCCCTTCTGAAAAATCCAGCCCAGGACCATAAATTGGCTACGGGCAGAGGAGATCACAGAAGCTACTTGCATTATTTCCCTCATAATGTCATAGAGAAACGTTGATTTTGGCAATCTTTCTGCAGCAAATGGAAACTCTGCTAGAGACCTGGCCTTCCATTAAACACAAGTCTCCAGCATTTTCCTCGCAGGGAGAGGGTACAAGACTGGCATTAACCACCTCCCTGTCACTACTGAGGTGGCTCCGCCAGACACGAGGGTGACCAGAGCCAGAGGTCTCTGTCACCAGCTCACCCCCGTGGAGCAGGGCACCTGCCTCCCTTCCTGGGCTCCTTACACCTCCTGCTCCCAAGGGCGAATCCGGGCTGTGAGGGGTGTGGGGCAATCAAAACCCTTCATTCATGGTGTCCTGCTCAGCATCCCCGGGGCAGGGACCCCTCGGTGTCCCCCATCCCACAGCAGCTCCCTCAGAATCTCAGAACTTGGACCCGCCAATGTCCCCTCACGCCACGGCCGGTCCCTTGGTGTTTCCAGGGCAGGGACCCCTCGGTGTCCCCCATCCCACAGCAGGTCCCTCACGGGTGTCTCCCCTCATGCCAGTGAGGGTCCCGCAGCGTCCCCGCGGCCGGGACGCCCCCGCAGCCCCTCAGCGTCCCCAGGGCGGGNTCATCGCACGGGTGGGCGGCGGTGCCGCGGCCCCGCTTCTCCCTAAATCCCCCCCCGCAGACACCACCTCTAACCTTCTCCCTTTTCTCTCTTCCCCCAGAGGTGGAAGTGCGACCAGGAGGCCAAGACCCCCACTGGCACCTGGGGCGGCCTCTCCCCGCGCAAGGAGGATGAAGATCTCAACAACGTGCTGGATTTTATCCTTTCCATGGGCAGCGACGGCTACGGGCAGGGCGCAGCCGGTGGGGACTATCCCCCTGCCCAAGGGGAGAGCGGTGGCTTTTACCAGACAAACCCGTCCCCGGGATGCTACAGTGCCCTGGAGCAGGGCAGCCCCCCGCCCTACAACAACGGCATCGTGCCGGAGATGATCCGCTCCGAGTTGGACTCCAACTACTGCCCTCCTGGCAATGTCCACGGGCGATTCTTTGTGACACCCAGCTTCGGGGGCCCGCAGTTCGTTGAGAACATTAAGCCCGAGCCCAACATGGACAATTATGGACCAGTGCTGGGTCTGGTGCCCCAGGCTTGCCCGAAGATCAAGCAGGAGGGCAACGCGACCTGCATGATGGCCTACGAGCAGCCCCGGGTGGCCAGCTCCCCCCAGATCCCCGGGGCAGAGACGCCCCCGCTGAGCCCCGACGATCTCATGGTGAATGACTGCCACACGCAGATGATGTGCCCCTCGTCCGTGTCCTTCCAGCAAAGCTACCACCCAGCCTCCGGCTTCCACCACCCGCAGACCCACCTCCAGTACCAGAACACCTCCCAGTTTGGTCTTTTCGAGGACAGCCTGCCCTTACAACCCTCCGCTCCCAGAGGCATGCTCACCCCTCCGTCCTCCCCTCTGGAGCTGCTGGACTCCAAACCCAAAAGAGGACGTCGGTCCTGGCCGCGGAAGAGGACGGCCACTCACACCTGCACCTACGCGGGCTGCGGGAAGACCTACACCAAGAGTTCGCACCTGAAGGCCCACCTCAGGACGCACACAGGTAAATATGGCAGCTTGCCTTCAGCCCGTAGCGCCCCTATAAAACAGTTTGCAGCTGAGCTTTAACCCCGTAGTGCCTTAAACTCCAGGAGTGTTCAAGGTTGAGCTGTGACAGCTGATCAGGTCTGTCATGTTTTAGCGTTTTCCTGTGTATACATCAGCTTTTACTGAGGGCTTCCCACGCCCTTTCTCAAAAGGTTCTCACGGCAGGTACAGATCAGTGAAGGAATTGCTAAGTCTGGTTTGGCTTAAAAGTGCTTGGAGCTTCTTGTGAAAGGGCTTGGTAGCCAGTGAAAGGCTGCGCCGAGATAAACTGGGAAGGGTGCCTGGCATGTCGCGCTGCCGGTCCGTGGGAGCGCTACGCTGAGTCACGCTCTCTCTGGTCTCTCCGCAGGTGAAAAGCCCTACCACTGCAACTGGGAAGGCTGCGGCTGGAAGTTCGCCCGCTCCGACGAGCTGACCCGCCACTACCGCAAGCACACGGGGCACCGGCCCTTCCAGTGCCACCTCTGCGACAGGGCCTTCTCCAGGTCGGACCACCTGGCTTTGCACATGAAACGGCACATGTAGCCCGAGAGAGACTGACCTGCCGACAGCGGACATTATTTAACTGCTCAGGTGCAGACGCGTTGAAAAACTTGTAGCTGGTACTACGTAGGGAGGCACCGATGCTCTAGCGATGGAAGCGGAGGAGGATTCGACACAAGGAGGCTTAGCCAGGCATCTCCTGCAGAGAATTTGACGTGACTGTATCCGTGGACCTGTCCTGGTCAGGAGAACAGGGGTTATTTATGCAGCTTCTGTGAAGGGTAAACTCCGTAAGACTCCATACAGATTGTATAAAAGAAGCTGTAAATATGTTTGGTTTTTTTTTTCCAGTTCTAACTGCCCAGTCCTAAGCTTTACAAGACAATGTTTGTATGGAAACTGCCTGAAGTTGACCCTAGAAGAGATTAAATGAATGTTACTGTAGCTAATGATGTTATTTTAGATCTCAGTTGAAGGCATGGCTAAGAGAACACTCCTATTGTTAGACTGTTCGTTTCACAGGTGCAATAATATTCTTGTTTGCCATGATCTACACTAGAAGTACAGGGCTTGATGTCTTGTAAGAAAATAACCTATTTTACTGTAATTTTTTTATATATTGTAAATAATTTTATACAATGAAAAATATTGTATATGTAAATAGAAGACAAATGGGTATTTTGCCTATTTCTGTTTTTATAAAAACATGATTTTTCAATGTTTGAAAACATTTCATCTTTTTAATAAAATAAGTAAGTTTTTAATTGCTGTGCTTTTGATTCTCCTTTTGAGCTCTCCCTGTTGCTTTTTCCCCTGATGGCTGAACCAACAACCACCTGGTTGTGTTTTAAACTACCAACGACTCTAAGAAGCAGCTTAAAAAAATCTGAGCTATGGATTTTTCTAAAATAGATAACAGAGCACGTAATCCATTCTCAGCGGTAAACAAGATACAATACGGTGTTTTATCAAAATAATCAAATAGGAAAGTAGATCACATTCAAAATACGCTTCCTAAAAACGGTTAAGTAAGCAACACTGTAATTTCAGTCTCATTTCTAGTTTATGCTAGACTATTTTAATAGCATCCTTAATGTTTTCCAGATGCAGTTATAGTTTTGCCAGCAGTGTGTGGGTTTTTACTATAAATTTAAACACTGCATTTTTGTAATTACGGAGGCTTATTTTAAGGCATTCTTGTACATAAATTATCCTTGCTCTGGAGAGCTCAGTGCAGAATTCCAATAGAACAGTAGTGGAATTTAAACATAAATTCACAACACAGTGTAACATACCTTCATAACTCATTCCCAAAAACTTTAATTCACTTCGTAATTTTAAATCCCACCTCGATCTCAGGAGTTGAGAAAGATATTTACTGGTTTTAAGGAAAACAAGGTAGCCAGGAATCCAGATTCTGGAAACTGGATGCTCTAATAGCTGTAGCAGTGAAAAGCTGAAAAAAAAGATTAAAATCAAAGGGAACACCACCCCTCAGCCCCCCCTGAAAAAAGAAAGCTCTTCCCCAGCTGTAAATGAGCTCATAAATCCAAGTAGTTTATCTGTGCAATTACCCTGAAACTCTGACAGGGATCCTCTGTTTTTGCAGCTATGGTTTAGTGGTGAGCCTTGGTACTTCTAGAACAAAATCCCTCTTAATTAAGTATGCCGAGTCAGCTTAATATCGGAGCATTTTTTCCTTAACATCTGGCTACTTGGAACTTGACTTTAATCAAGATTGTGACATTTTTCTGACTTTACAAATTAGGACACACAAGAATGAAATCAACAGGAATACATTTAGAGTAACTACAAATATAGCTATTCTTCTGTGAAAGCAAAGTCTGCAGTTGCTCATGTGGAACAGATGTATTTTGGGCTTCTAATCATTGACATGGAAGAATGAGTTCCACATTTCACTTTTATAGCTCTTTCAAAGTGAAATATAAGGGAGATTTAGCATTTCTTCATTAAAAACAAAACACATTTATTTGCTAGAAAAAAAAAAAATTGCACAATCTAATTCCAGAAAGTGAGGATGACTTAAAGATGTTCTAAAATTAGCACATTTGTTGTTGCAACAGTTCTAGGTATTTCCTTCTCTTTCCCCATAGCTGGAGATTTTCATATTTCAGCACGTCCTTTGGTGTTTATAACATTAAGGACGTGATTTTTGAGCTTCATTCTTACCCTTTCCATAGTCACCTGGCTTTCCCTTGCTCTTTCCGAAGGGCTGACAATGTTTTGGGTCATTCCCAGGTTTCATTTCGGTCATCACCAGTGCAAGCTTAAACTTTTTGGTAAGGTGCAAGAAGAGGTGCAGTGGGTTGAGCCCTCGCTGGGGTGGGTACGGCCCCCCCCGACCGGTGCACATCAGCCCCCGGCTGGCTGGGGGGTCCCTGGCAGAGCTCTCCAGCGGTGGGGGGAGCTTGGCAGCATCAGGAGGTGTTTATCGGGCTCTGCTGGTCCCCAGCCACCTCGGTGACCCCCGTCGGAGGCAGGTGCTGGGCGAGGTGGCCCTTGGGGCTGACCACGTTTGTGCCCTCCCAGGTTAAAAGAGCGAAAGGCAGCTGCAGCGATGAACCAGCACAAAGCACGAAGGCTGCACAGCGCCTGCATCCACAGATTAATGTCACTGCAGCCACTAACCCCTAAAAACCCCACTTGTGTGGCTCCTCTGTAGCACCCACCACAACAGCACGGGTGCTCCTCCTCCGGTACCTCTGCACGGGGGCGTCCCAGCTTCCCCTTGCTCCAGTCCAGCCGTGAGGGTGACAGAACCTCTGCTGCCTCTGCTCCTCTTCACTAGGAGGTCTTAAGATAAGACACTTCTTATCTGCATGGTACCGTGTTACCAAATCGTGAAGAACAGCGGGGACCTGCTCTGCTGCGAGCTCTTCACGATGTAAAAATGAGCCGGTTGCATCTTCTGAGCTTTTAGATTCGCTGCAACTCAACTGAAAATAGGGCAAAGCCATCCCCTTACAGATAAATACAAAATAACCCATATAAAAATATATAAACCCAGGCCTCTGAAAGTGGGGAGGGATGGGGGGCACAAAACAGTAATAAAAGCTTATGACCAGCTTAAATTGTTTAAGGGAGGGCATCTATGATAATTTCTGTGTGGTCTTTACAGGAAACTGCAGGTTCTTGAATCTTGAGATAATCTTGAAGCAGAAAGAAAGAGATGCTGATCTCATTCTTCTCACATTCTATTATGAGTAATTGTCATGTCTCTTTTTCTTTTTTTAAAGAATTGCCTTAACTTGGTACATCCAAAGGTGTGTCGACATGATTATACCAGTCTACCAAACCTCCCCAGGCCAGCAGGAAATCACTAACGCTCTGCAACATCTAATAACAGACCATCAGGTCGTCATCTTTTAAGTAATTTTGTTCTAATTAAGACAAAAGCCCCCGAATCCCAGCTGCCTCCCGGGCAGCACGCAGCAAAGACCCGCCCTTCCCATCTGTCGCTATCCTGGACTTGATTTTGACACTCTAGTGAAACTAAAATAATAATAATAAAAAAAGAAGTTGTAGTTAAACCTGATAGGAGGAAATGTAGAGTCCGTTGTAAACAAGATTTTCACACATATTCTTATAAGATACCACAGTGATGGGCTCACTATACTCGCAAGATAGATTGCCAGATTAGATAGAGCACGTTCAGTACAGAGACGAGCAAATCCTGCACAACGCTCCGAGTGAAAGTTTTTGCAAATATTTCTGAACTCGAGACACCATCCAGAGGAGTTACTGTTTTGAGTCGGTTAATTCCACCCCGGGTTTCAGAGCTCGGTGTTTCGCTACGGCTGAAAACCGTTTTTTCCTCCTCTCACCTGCTGCCTTCAGAAGCGTCAGTTAAACCTGCGCGAGATGGGAACGGCCGCAGCAGACACCCCACGGCAGCGGCTGCTCACGCAGCTCCCGGCCCCGTGGGGCTGTTGCAGCCGCTCGTCGCCTTCCAGCTCCCAGGGGGGAGACGCAGCACCCGGCAAAGACACCCAGCACCCCCCCAGCAGGAGGGCTGGGCCCCCGCAAATCCATTTGTTTAAACCCTAAAGTACAAGGCTGGACTAGAAACCCTTCAGCCTTCCTGGATGTTCATTTTCGATTTGCAGTTCTGCAGCTGATCAGGGCCCGGGGGGGTGTGTGCGTTAATCTTTAATTTTGGCCACAGCTCAGCTCCTGCAGGGACTGGGGGGTTTCAGCCCGCGCCAGACCTTGGTTACTCGCGGCCGTTTACAAACTGCCTGAAAACATCCACTCGCTCTAAACTTTGGTCCTCCGTCCACAAGAAGTGCCAAAAAAAGTTTGTCCATTCTTCAAATTATAGGATTGTGGGGTTCTGTGGTTTTCTGTGGTAGAAGCTCTGTGGTTTCCAAAGCTATTTTGTGCACCTATAACACAGAGTAGCTGTTAGGCTTTTCTTAAATTGAATTTTCGAAGCCAGAATCCTAAGCTCTAGCAATTTCTTAAGCTATATTTAAATAAAACAACTACAACAAAGTCATGTAGCCATCGCTATGGCAACTAGCGGTGTTGGGGGGAAACATAAAGAGGAAAACTCAATCCAAACCCCGTGCAGTTAACAGGCAGAAAGCTATCCCTGTTGCTAACGTGCGAAACGGACTTGGTGGCATCCACAAACATTAAAAGCCCTGCGGGTCCCTGGAGCAGCTGCTCTCAGCTGGGCGGGGAATGGATCCCACCTGCCCGGGACTCATTCTGCCGAGAGCAGGACCCTCTCTGCCACGACCCCGGCTCCATCCCCGTGCCATCAGAAAGGTGCTTCCCATAGAGCGGCAGGAGAAGGAAAAGATTTACAAG
This sequence comes from Rhinoptilus africanus, assembly GCA_013400135.1. NCBI lineage: Eukaryota > Metazoa > Chordata > Aves > Charadriiformes > Glareolidae > Rhinoptilus > Rhinoptilus africanus. The sequence continues at coordinate 397,461 of VXBO01013010.1, read as the reverse complement.
CCAAACGCCCCTAACCTAAAGCGCGTTGCCATACACAATTCACGGGCCCTGGAGGCAACTGGTTCAACTTATCGATTCCCAGGGACTCCTTAGAGCTCCGCGTTATTTGATCCCTAAAAACCGAATCCCCATCACTTCGGCTGGGACTGGGAACAGCCTCCGCCACAAAATTGTCTTTAAACTTGAAACACACAGAGGAGGCAAGGATTTATCCTAAACTTGTTAGGCAGAAAACATGGTTGATTTAATCTTTTGAGGTCTGACTTTTCAGCCACAATTATTTGATCTTATAATATTTTATGTAGACACAAGAAATGAGTCATATGCACTGCTTTATATAATGACAATGTATTAACTTTACGAAAAGCACCTTTCCAAGCACAGGGAGAGGAGCAAGAAAGTTTTCATTTACTCTCTACCCACAGTTAGCATCGCTTACCTGCTTATCTACCTACTTCCATTATAAATACTTTTAGCAAATCAAAATATTCTGCCCTTTGTAGCAGGCATAAATTCAGCAGCACAGAAACTGCAGGTGAACTTACCTAGTGCAGGTTTATAATTAGACACGGTATCCCTTTAAATCGCTTTTACTTTGATTTCTTGCACTTCTGGCAGCCAAGAGCATTCCTGGAGTTCTGACCTACGGTCGTGTCATCAGGAAACATCTGGAATACCACACTGGACATCCCCTGTGACATTTAATGTATTAGGCGAGAAGCTCCTGAGCCTGAGGCTTAAACACAAAACAAAACACACACAAAAATCCTCAAATCCCAACCCCCCCCTTTTTTTTTTTTTTTTTACAGCCCACGCACAATGACAGCGTAAGTGGGGTTTGATATATCGATGATTTTATATCGCACTTGGAAAGCAAGGGATATAGATGTCTGGGTGCCCTTCCTGCGGGTGCCAGGGATGGGCAGGGAGAGCAAAGGGCTCGTTCCTCTGTACAGTTCCCTGACGAAAAGCTGAGATCGAGGACACCACTTACGGGAAGCTGCTCAGCAGAAATATACTGTTTGCAGCTGATGAGAATTCATCAATAGGGAAGGCCATAACATTTGTAAAAAATGCCATATCAGCACCAATAAAAAGTTTTAATTGCGGTCATTAAATTAAAAAAAAAAAATGCTAACCAGACAGGAGGTAAAAGATGTTCCGAGTGACTTAAGTGATAGTCACAGAGAACAGACAGAAGACTCAGCAGTTTTCTCCTGCCAGCACCTCCCCGGGAAAAATATGACGGCAATTTGAGTGGCAGGGACGGCAGCAAGGGCTGCGGGAGTTTCACAACACAAGCTGGTCTTGGGTCACGGAGAGGTACACTCAACAAAGGCTGCGTTTGCTTTTCAGGTTTTACAGCTGGGCTCGTAGCTTGGAGTTCCTTCACGTTTGAGTTTCCACTTGGAAATGCTTCTTTGTGAACAGGATGTCTGCACTCTTCCTCCCTTCCCAATGAAGGGCCTCTGCGCCATGCCTGGTACAGGGAAACCTTTGGGATTGGGCACAGACAACAGAGATCAGGCAGGTGTTTGGGAAAGATACGTCGTCAGACTCCAGAAACTTGAATGGGAGCAAAAGACGGTGTGTTTTCGTAGGCGACGAGGAGCATCGTGTGACGAGAGCAGCCGGGGAGGACGCTGTGCCAACTCTGACAGACACCAGTCAAATCCTGGCTTCCAAATGCCAGCGTACTAAAAATACCTGCTGGGGAGCAATTCCAAGAGAAACCTGCCTTAGCGAGCTGTGGTTATCCCTGCCAACGTGTGCAGAAGCAGAGTAAATAAGAGAGAGATGGGAGAAAAATGAGTCAACGTGAATAATGAGGAATAGTACGATAGTGAGGTGTGTTTTTCCAGCAAGCAGAAAGGGTTTGTCTCTGGTGAGCTCCAGCCCCTCCCAGTATAAATTGCCGGGATGTTTAGCATTGCGGCACACAAAGTGTTTTGGAAAGGGTGCAGCGCTGGATTTTCTGACTGGTCTGTACAGAACAAACGTGTCTGGGATGAGGAAGAAGGGGAAGGAAAGAGGGAAAAACAGTGTGCGGAGGGCACCAGCCGAAAGGAAAACAGATCCTGATGCAGAGAGTCAGGCGATTGTTCTGAGCAAGATTCACAAATTTGACACAAAAGCTTGTGAAGTCCCAGACAAAAAAAAAGTAAAGAAAGATTGCCAAAGTCTCAGAGCTCCAAAAAGTAACTTTTCATTTATTATATTAAACAATAACATTTCTTTTATTATATTAAACAATAAACACGAGATGGGTTAAAATTAAAATACCTTTCAATTTGTTATGATATTTGAAAGATAAATATAACTACAATAATGTACATATTTGGAGATATTAGTCAAATTTAGGTCAACGTTGCAGTTTCCACTTTGATTTTCCACCTTTTTTAGGTCAGACTAAAGACCGTCATATGAAACGGGACCCCAGAAGAGCACTCTGTAACTCTAAGAGCAGAAAGAACCATAGTCACTAGGAGTTTTCCTTTTAAAGTTAAACTTAAAGGGGAAGGCAGAAGTTGGAAAAATGAAAATCCCATTTTATAACAAATTAGCCTTTATTTATAAAACTTTCAAGTAAAAAGCGCAGTATATCAACTGATAAAACAGGTGTGTCAATGAGTAATAGTTAACATATTTACTCTAAAAATAAATCTTGTGATTCCACCATACTCCAAGCAAAATTCCTTTCTAAGAAAAGATGTCTGTTGTGAAGTCTATGGAGAGGTGCAACGGTTGACACACAACAAAAACTTGGCTGTTCCACCAGCGTAGGAAGATATTTGAAATAGATTGCTATTAGCACAGATCAATTCACTTTAACAGAGTTCCAACTCTAAATGAGGATTATACAGAAAGAAGTTCCTGAGAGGGAGGAATAAAATGCAGAAGAAGGGAGAAATCAAACTCTTACACAAGGAAAGACACGATTCTACTTGGACCAAAATTCCTTGGGCCTCGGTTCTACAGAATAAATACTCTTCTCAATGGAGAAACACTAAAGAAGAAATAGTAACCCCAAAAGGATTATAAGAAGAATCTGAGAAAAGTGCATTATCTTTGAGCCTAAGATGACAAAATAATTTCTACAAAATTTGTGACAACAGATTTCACAGACAAGAATTAAAAAAAAAAAAGAAAAAGGTTACACAGTCAGCCACAGCTTGGAATTCCCTACACTTTGAGAGCACGTTACATGAAAGAAAATACGTTATAGACTGATGATCCTCATAGGGCAGGGATTTCATAAGGAAAAATTTGCCAATATAAAAATATTTCATACAGCATTATCGTAGAAGTACTACTTTTATGAGCATCTGTTTTTATTGCAGAATGACTGGTATGTTTTACAGCAAGACTATTTGAATGTAACTCAGGGAAACCACTCGAGGCAAACGTGAACGCGCTGGTCTATAAAGGACGATGCGGGTAATTCAATACCTGTGTCCTATATGCAGAGTCTGCATGCGGAGGTTCAACGTGAGTAATTGTCCGTCTTTCCTGTTTTAACTGTTGTGCCTCGGTGCTGTGAGCAATTCACGGTTTTCCATGAGTCATTCCAGCAGTGACGATACTCTAAAACACACATGGGCCACTATAAAAGCCTCCTAAACTCTTTGAGATTGCTCAATACACCACAGAGTCTAATAATTTACCCGAGTAGAAAGCAAGATCACCTCCATTCTTTCCTCCAAGCCAAGAATGCAATGGATAGTCATTCCTCCTGAAGCAAAAGCTTAGGTGGAAACGGAGGAAAACCAGAGCTGAAATCCAGATGACAATTATGTGCAACCCATATAACTGGAATGAAGCAAGAAAAACATGTTTTCCACCTTAGCGTGTGACTGTTTGGGGTGTATGTGTGTAGGGGAACAGCTCCTTAAAAACGATTATTAAAAAAGGGAAAAAAAGAAAGAGGGAAGTGAAACTACAAGCAAATGTAGGAGAAAATTCATTGCCTCAGCCTAAAGAAAAAAAAAAGATGACAGGACCATCGTATGCGAGGAGATCAGAAGTTGAGCCTACAGTTCAAAAAGAGACTTTAAAAACCCAAAAGAATGCGAGATCACATCCAGTGCAGATGATACCTACTTTGTGCCAGGTTTCTCTCTCTCACTTGGCACAGCTACTGAACACAGTTTTTCATGCCAATGAAAGTAATCTTGAAACAAAATTATCAAAGTAGTCATTTCTCCTTTTTTCTTTTTTCTTTCACCAGAACTTTGAAATTCTAAGAGCCATGATCTAATCTGCATTTCTGTAAAAATTCCATTTCTGTCTCCATCTCTGTTTAGAGAATACATACATACACACAGGCTTTAATATATAGAATATATACGCATATTCTACATATTCATTGTATATACATATTTTATGTACAGCACAAGTAACTATATACTAGACATAGTATGTGGACATATATAGTATATACACACACTATTATTACATTATACAATACCCTATATATATATATACACACATAGACACAAATAATATGGATCTCATAATGTACACTCTATATGCATTGTGTATACTCACATTTTATATATCTTGCATTGTACATATTTTCTCTGCCCAAATAGCGATAGGCCTATTTGTGCTTTAAATTTCACTGTTCTGGAGGAAGAAGATAATCAACGTCTTGCGGGAAAAAAAAATGTTTTGCTTTAGAAGAACAAGTGCAGGTATTATACAAAACACTGAGTTACAAGCCTAAGGAATGTGGGTCATCTTCCTTTTAATACGGGAAACTCTATTAAACGCAAGGGGGAGAAATCATAGCGGAGTTTTCTTCTACTACAGCGTCTAAATTTTTGCGTCAAGAGTGTTTCAGGAAACCTAAGGTTACTAAATCTAACACACTGTGCATAGAGAACGTGTTCTGTCCTTGTTCATTTGCTTGATCTTCTGTTAGTGTCCAAGCAAATATGAAGAACGAGTCAATAAGGAAACAGGAAAATGAGCAATTAGTTCTACCACTATATGGAATGCTAGATTAATTCACATTTCTGGCTTCCTGCGGAACATCTTGAAAACACCGACTCATTGCCTTAGAAGCATTACAAATGCCAGTATTTTAGAGCACTGCCAAAGTAGCGGAAAGCCTTGTTATGGTACATAACTCAGAAAACGAATCAAGCAATTTAGCTCATCCACCCCGTCCCACTGGAGTGACATCACCCAAGCACTCGTCCAAAAGTAGTTTTCCTTTCTAAAACAGCACTATATCCGAACAGGGGTTTATTGTAGCAGAAAAGACACCACAAAGACTCAGACCCCAATGAAAATGAAAAGGAGAAGCTTACATGTGGATACAATTTGTTTAACTTCACCCAGAACCCTGCAGCCGTTCAATTTTGAAAACTGCTCTTTCAGAGCAAAAGTTTTATCTCATGTTAGCTATAGACAGACCCGGGTTTGCTCTCAGAGACTTTCAAGTCCTGTACTCCAAGAGAAAAGAGAATTTGTTGACATTTTAGTATGTTTGATTGTATAATCGAACGTATTTTAGAGAAAAATGACCACAATGGGAAGGGATTTCAAATCAGGTTCTGTAAAATCAGAAATACTTTCTACTGCATTCCAAAGGGGTCATTAAAAGAATATTAAAGATCATGACATGGTTGTTTTTGATAGTAGAATGCATCATCTCCCCGTCTGAGGGGAATTAAAGACTGACACTATTCATAGTACCATTAGCACAGGAGACACACAGCAAACAGGGAGTTGTGACTCTGAAACTTGCATTTTGAGATACGGGGATTTTTTGTCATATGTATTGCTGCACACAGAGCTGGATTTGTGCGCACAGACACACACGGGCACTCACCCACACGCCTCCTCACAAAAGCCTGAGACAACCAACGCCGCACCTTCGCTGCCTTCCAGAGCTGAAAACTACTAAGAAGATTAAAATGACCCAATCCGATTCTCATCTCTGTGTAAGGAAAGCATCCAGAATAAGGCAATTAAAACAGAACGGGGGAAAATTGTTTTCAATCAGTGAACAGGCACTATCTTTGTATCATGAAAAATAAAAGCAAGCAAGGACGTAAAAAATATAAATGCATTAAAGATGATGAAGGAATACCACATTTTCAAAAAAAATAGAGAAAATGTAAGATAAGGGCTGCATCAGTAAAAATGCTGTTAAGCTTTGAATTCCTAGAGAACCAAAGATTGGAAAGCACATCTACATTAAGGACATTTTAAAAACTTAGTGCTAGATGCTTATTCTATTTAGACATAAAAGTCCAAGGCAAAGACAACTGAAGGTTTGGAATTCCTGTAATCAGAAAAGGCATTTTTAGTAAGTAAATAATTCACAGATTCATCCTAAGGGCTTATTTTAGACATGACATGTAAAGCACATTCTGTGTTATCCTGACCAGGTGGAAGCACTGAGTTCTACAGGCGGATATAAAAGGACTTACTACCGCCCACCGTGTTTTACAGCCAGTCCCGTCTACCAGTAATTCTGTAACTTTGGCAAATAAAATCTGTTTCTGCTTGGCCTTATTTCAGCTAAATTACGTTTGATCTGTAACCTCATTAATGTAAGGTAGGTGGAATTAAAGAAATCGAGGTAAAGACTGTCTCCCACAGTCAACTGGGTAAGAGAAATAACATGGTCTCTGTTCTGGTGGCTGAAGCAAAAGAGGGTAAGAGGAGTCGTGGGGCTGAACGCTGCTCAAGCTCTGGAAGTTTTCCATTGCTTGATTTTACATGAAAGCGGCACTCAAACTTGTATCACAATCCTGCAATTGTATTTGCTTATGAGATAAAGCAAGATTCTACCTAATGATTTAATTGCCAAATTATTTGTCCAATCTACTACAACTGAATTAACTCCCTCTTTTATAACATCACATTGAATTATTAAAACTCAATGCAAACAAATGCTGAAATTAGAGCTGCTCATTCATCAAGGCTTCAAATTTGTATTATTTTACACAGTTCTCTATGTTTGTATTCATCATATATAAACTGCCAGATTCTTTTGTAAAAGCCTCGTCTCCTGGATAAAAAGGGACCATCTAATAATGAATTTATGCTGAAGACTTTAACACAGATGACGCAGATGACATACTGATTAGCCTACCATGAATCATTAAATAAACGTAACAAGTGAAAGCTAATTCTATAAATATTATCTTTTTATGACATTTTCTTTGAAATTCATACTGCAGCCTCAAAAAATCAATGGAATTCAGGTAATAAAAAGCCAGATTCTCAAGTTGCAGTTTACTATATGCAACATTGTCTTCTAGATAGAGAAACTTTGCTTTCAGTATCTTAGGATCATACGTTAAACTTCTTACAAGCAGTAAATTTTATCTAGAACATATAATACAGCTTATACAGTGTTTCCTGCATATTATGCACTTAAAAAGCCACAGAGCGCCCAGTTTGACGTAACCAGTCTTGTTTAGAGTTGAAGGTGACTAAAGTTTTTCACAACATAAACCAAGAATTTAGTATTTTTTATAAAAGCCATGGTTAAAGGTTTCACTTGGACAGGGTGGAGCCAAAGAACCTCTATTTAAGAGTTTGGCATATCGGCCTTACTGAGCGCAATAGCCAGCTCAAGGTCTTCTTGCTCTTGTCTCCGCAATCGAGCTAGTCTTTCTTGCTCTGCTTTTTCGCTCTCACGCTTTGCCCACGCCAGCTGCTGCTCTTCATTTCCAAACTAAAAAACGAAAATGGAAAATAAATTAATGAATTTACTGAAAAGCTAGAAGGAATTAGGTGAAAAATACAATGAATCAAACTTATTAGATATATGAATCAAGTATACCAAGCTGATTTAGGGTAGTTCCGGATTAAGATAGAAATTCACTCACTGATTTCCTCACTTCATCCTTTAATTTATTTCCTTAATTTCTTCCTCCTCCCACCAGGAAACTACCCCATCTGGGCTGCAAGTCCCTGCATCCATGTCGCAGTTGTGTATAAAAAGGGCCAGGGGACTGGAGCCAAACAAACCGCCCCTCTCCCCCCCACAAAAAGTGCAAGTTAGTGGTTTGGGAGCATAGCAACCTACAGCCGTTTTTAAGAATAGTAAATAGCGGGTAAAAAGAGGAGTTATTTACTCTTGTGCAACTCCATTGCAGAGAGTTTTATTGTAGTATTTCCTGCTAAGGCTGACGAGTTTTAATAATGACTCTGGAAACTGCTGATTTGTGGGAAGTTTCATCACCAAATGAAAAGTTACAAAAAGCGCTTCTGTTACTGTTTGTAAAATACATGCAGAGTTTTTTCCAGTAAGAAATAATGTAAGAGAATCCAATGTACTTCAGCAGAAAACAGTAAGGAAATATAACACATTACAACATGCAGCTTCTAGGCCTGTCTGAGCTTCTCAAAACACATTTAAGTTCAATGCAGCAAAACTATTCCAAAATTATATTCCAGTATCTACACTGAAGTATGCCAAAGTTTGCTTGTTTGAACTTTTCAAGAAAATATTTTAATATTTTGTGCAAAATCCTAACAATTTAAAATATAATCCGTCACTGTTTAATTTTAGCATTGGCTGCAGAGGATGATGTTAACAGAAGCGCTCGCGCAGCTGCATGCAAGTGTTTGTGTTCTATCCCACTTCTAAAATTTGCTTTGTACTATCTTTTTTCGAATGTTCAGGAAAACATATTATTTGGGGGTTTTGGTTTTTTGTTTTTTTGTTTTTTTTTAAAGAGAAAACTGCATGGAATTTATAGTTTCAATTTCAGCTGAATGTATACTGCAAAAATTGCCCTGTGGTCCCCAGCGCAGCCCGGCTGAACGCAGCCAAACCCGCCTTTGCCCCAGCTGCTCCGGCTGCAGCTTCCCAAGGAAGCTTCAAATACTGAACTTGGCGTGAAATACAACTGTAGGTTCCGGCCCCGCACCCAGCAGCCTCTACACTCACTACCTGCTGGCCCCCACCCTGCCTTTTCCACCCTGCGCTCGCTCTAGAATTCAGATTTTTAAAATAAATGCGTCTATTTGAATTCTTTCAACCCAATTCTCATTTACTCATCATTTGGTTAAATTATGCCTTATCCATGTGCTTCTGGATGCTCACAACTCCTCATTTTATTTCACTCAATGCGATTTTTCAGATAATTTGATGCAAAAAAAGGGGGAGGACTATTTTATAATTATTTTTCTTCAGACAATACCTCTGCTGTCATTGCTATCAAAACTTAGATGAGGACCTTTGCATTCGATGGTATTGGAATACAATGAAAGTGCCACGCATTTTCTGATATTTTACTTTTACAATGAAGAAAACTCACTATCATTACTCAATTAAATATCAGCTGACAGGTAAGATTTAAAAGCTCACTAAGATTTTAAATAGATCATTTTTTTTCAAGATACGATAAAGACAGACTCAAATGGAAGTAGGACTTCTCCACTGAATCCAAGAATTCAAAATGATCATATAGCCGGGATGGAGAATAACAGTTACTATTTTCAGAAATACAATAAGCTTTGGTCAAACCCCACGGGGCTTTTTTTTTTTTTTAATCTTGAGAAAACAGTTTTAACTTATATAGCTTATATCTTAGGATAAGTCTTCCAAAGCTTAGGAGAGTCCCAATTACGACTTGTTTATGGAACACAAGTTATATTTTTGTGGTTAGAAGTGCTCAGTACAAAAAAAAAAAAAAAAAAAAAAAAGAAAAAAAGACAAGNCAAAAAAAAAAAAAAAAAAAAAAAAGGAAAATAGGCAAGTGATTCATTGGAAACAAATCTGGATGTGCCTCATTACAAATGGTTGGCATAAAGGAAAATTTTCAGGAGTGGAGGTGACAGAGAAATAGTCTGCAAGAACCAGTGGCATTAATGAACTGCTGTCTATAAGAAGGTAATGTAACTGAATTACAAGTCATTTAATATAATAACCATTTCTTTGCATATGTCCGGGTTTTAAGACATCTATAAATATGTATCACATATCCGTCAATTCTTTAAAAAACACTTTTTTTTTCTTTTTCAGAAGTACAGTTAGACCCAAGGCATCAATGAGAAAAACAGCAGCCTGCAGCCAAACGAATCAAATACACAGAAAGCTACACTGACTTGCATTTACTGAATTACCAGCTTATATTTAGACAAAAAGTTTAGTTCTAAGTGCTCTATTTCTTGGAAATATAAATGCTTTCTGTTGGCAGAAAGGTTGCTTTCCTTGTTGTTCCGTAAACTGAAGCTGGAACCTCGAAATACCTGAAATCTGAGCTACCAAGAGACTATATTTTGGTCCAAAGAGTTATATTGAATGCCAGTGGAAAAGCTAAGAACGCAATGAGAATATACTTAAGCTCTGGGTGCGTGAATTTGCCAGTTTATAAAAAAAAAAAAGCCAAATTTTCTAGAGCTCTACTAAAACCTAGTGAAGGTTCTCGCGTTACTTCTTTGCAACTGCAAAAAAATTCCAATCAAAAAATCAGGTTATTCAATTAGTCAAGCCTAAATGATTCCATGATTCTGTTCTGAGATTCCATGGACTCAAACTACCTGTCGGAAAACCTTCCGTAAGTAAAACTGCTTTTAATTTCCATTATGAGCAGTTTTCCAAACATTAGGCAAAGGCAAGCGCAATATTCTTGCTGATTACAAGGTAACTCGTACCCTTAGGACTTCATCCAGAAGGGTCAGGAATTATCATGTGTAGCAATATAATTGTGGTACAGGCATGCAAAATATAAATATTGAAAAGAAGAGGGATGAAGTCTCTTTCTTTTCAGTCAAATCCAGTTAACACTTTTTTTTCCCCCTTAGAGCAATAGAAAGTAATTCACAAAACCAATCAAAAATTAATTTCATTGGATGAAGTGCCATCTAGCAGTAATTAGAAGTGGCTACTGCTCAAGATACAGGTTTTCCTACTTTATCCTTATCTTCTAAAGTTAATCTCATCTCCTGAAAACCTGATGGCACAGCGAATTCCCCACTAGAGCCCCCACTGGGATGGGCAGCAGAGATTTCAGTTAATCACCTGGTACAACCACTCAGTGTAAGCCACACTTTTAAGAAATGCAGTCTGTAACGTAAGAAAGATGACAATAGCTGGGTACCACTCAGTCCGCTCCGTTATTTGTCTTTCACTCATGGAAGAAATTAGATGTTCAAGAAATTTCAGATAAAGCAAGTTTTGCGTCTTATTTTTATTAAGAATGTCATCATTTTGTATACAATCACAGAATTTAACTGTGCAAATTCAACAGGCCCGTACTAACTGTGGTAAAGCATACATCAGGTCTCAAACTTTGACGTCTTCAGGATCATAGATAAATTAAAGCACTGAGGCCAGCTAAAAGTATGCACAGATGACCTCAACTAACAATATCAAACAGGAAAGTGATACACATTTACTACTAACTAGGGGGAAAAAACCAGTAAAAATAAGCAACCTGAAAGATTCGGCTTAAAGATCTCCCCTTGCTGAACACTGAACTGTGTCCACTGGAGTTAAGTAGCAGATTAGGTTGGCAATTTTACTGCATGGCAACGTGAGAGAACAAAAACACATGAAAGGAGAAAGAAGCCTGAGGTTGTGGATGGAACAGATTTCTATCTACTCATGGAAGCAGCAAGAACCACACTACTACTATGTTTACAACGATTTCCAACTCAGTAAGGTACCCGCCAGCACTAAAAGCAAAGCCAGGCTTTTAGAAACCCTGATATTTTCTAATGAATGGGTTCTTGGCTTTGCTTTCAAACCTTCTGATACTGTCTTTTGGAGCGCAGGATGGATGTTTCTACATTGGCCCTACAAAACACTTTTGTTTTCTTTGTCTAACAAGGCTTTTCTACAATATCAGTAACTGGAACAAAATGCAACAGCTATATTTTCAACCTCTGCCTTGTGTAAGTATCTTTACGACCACATTCCATCGTATACAGCAAACATTGTGACAGGATTGCCAGCACTTTTTTCACAAACAATTACAAATACTTTACGGAATCTTTCCCTTTAAGGACTTGCTTCTCAGGATATGGTAAAATTGCTATATAAATGTTTTCAACAATTGCTTTTGAATCTTTACATCGTTGGCTCCCAAAAATCAGTTTACAAAATAGCCTCCATGCAACAAAAACAATACACAGATTCAGCTACAAAGAATTTGTGAGTAAAGGCACACTGTACTAAAAGAATTTAAATGCAAGTAAACCCTTTAAAATTTAGTATGAAACTTCTTTTTTATTGAAATAATGCCTTTTTATTACAGAAATATTAATACAAAAACAATGAGGACAGCATGAAGGTACTAGGAGACAGAAGCCAGTGAAGAGTAGGTTTGCAGTTAAACCAAAACCCCAACAGATTGCTGCAAGCAGAGCAGAAAGTGGTTTGCTCAGAGACAATGAACTTAACTTACAGAGCTGAAGTCTGCAAACCCCAAGGAAGAGTCTTTAGAAGTTTTACTTGAAGAGGAGGGAGCAAATGGATCTTTTCCACTAAATGGGTCCCCAAACCCCTTTTTACTTTGAAACGGGTCACTGCTGTCAGCCCCAAATGGCTGGAATGGATCATGGGGCTTGGGAAAATCTGAAGACCCCAGGTGGCTTACAGGAGTACTTTTACCTGGAAAGTTTAGGAAAAACAAAACAAAACAAAAGGAGAAAAAGAGAAGTTACTTACCATGGACAATGCAAACCCCTTACACAGGAAACTGTGCTGATACACTTTAGCATCATCCATTCCTCCTGGGGTGCTTTAAAATTGTACTGTAATTGTACTCATTTCTCAGTGCAAATCATCTCAAACAGTTATTTTATTTAATTGGATTTATTATCTTACTTAACCATACGGCAATACTACTACCACCAAGATTTTACATGCTAAAACCCAATATAAAGACATTTGATCAGAAGAATTTGACCAGCATGACTTTACCTCATTTTCCAGGATCAGTGCTATTTCAAGTTAAAGTTTGGAATCATATAAAAGACAAAATAATTAAAAATGCATATTGCTAAAGATAAATAATGAAGCATGTTAAATAGAATTAAGTAGTAACTTATCTGTGACTTTACAGAATGCACGCATTCTGGGTTTTTTTTGTGGGACCTGCTTATCCTTCTACCACCACATGTACAAGGGAAAAGAGACGTTAAGGAATCACCTGGTAGGTGACTGCTGCTTCCACCCCAACAACAAATGGAATCACAGGAACTATTGTGTACGCTCATAAATAACGGCTGTATATTTTATTTGTTGCAATTAGCACCTCAATTCTTAATGTTTAATTCCCCTTGCAAAAAGTACTGTTTTGTTAGGTCAAATAACTAAAAATGCATCCATGTAATTTCTTTTTCTCCTAAAAAAAATAATAAATTGCTCCCGACAGGTATACAATTTAGCCTCCAGGGAAAATACTCCTTGGATGAACAATCCTGATTATAATGCATAAATGACAAACAATAAGGGAAAAATCTAGACATATTTTTAAAAGAAACAAAAATTTACAACTTCCTGCATAATAACCTGAACTACATACATTATTTGCATTAATAAAGCTATCTTTTTTGAAATGTCCAATTCTTCAAACTATAATTTAATCAGGATACACATACTGGGAAAGCAGAGAAAAATGGTGCTGAAACCCCAAATTTCAGAGCATGTACTTGTCATATCTAAGACATAACCCGATAGCTTTTAAGAGGGTGCTTCGGAAGCTGCCCATGAACTTCATGATATTTACTCAAAGCTGCGGAAATCCTCATTTGTCTAAGAAGAGTGAAGATCAGCAAACTTGCAGTAAGTAAATAAGCAGCAGCAAGAATGCCAGACTCATGTTTCGGACACAACACGGCAACCACTTGCAGGCACCATGCTTCAGGGAAAACGTGCAGCAGGAAAGCCCAGCGCTGAACACACAGACAGAAAGACGTAGAAAACATGACATATGCAGCAGGAGATGTAACTGGATTTGTTCAGTCTACAGAGTATTCAATAGGAACCTGATCCTAGCCCTGTAGACATATCTTCCATCAAGAAAAAAGCTAACATATTTAGATTTCACCAAGATTTACATTAGACAATCAGTAACATTTTTAACTCTTAAGAATACTCAAGACTGCCGAGGGAACTTGGTGTGTTCCATCGGCACGTCCAGGAGGTTTGAGAAATGGTTTCTAGAAATCACACTGGTTTAGCTGCTGTGAAGCTGCAGGATAGTTTTCATGGCTCAGTACGTGCTCCATCCTGGTTAACAGATGTGGCAAGGGGAGACGGACACCCATATTGGTAACCATGTGTGGGACTTCTAAAGTCAGGCAGATCAGCCTAGTGATTTGTCCTTCATGGAAGGAAGAGACAAAATATAAAGGAAACACCAGCAGCATTTGCTCTCCCCACAGGCATGGACCCGCCTTCACCAGTTCCAAACCGCTTTTCCTATCGACAGAGGCCATGTTTTGTTCTCTGAAATGGAGTGCGGCACTTACATCCCGCGCATCACCACAGCCTTCAGGAGATCTCGCCTTCAGTCACAGCTATGCAGTGTTAGGGGACTAAGCAAACCACGTCAGAGATGAGTAACTCAGCACTTTGTATGTAATTGTGCAGATAAAAGAGCAAATTACTTTAAATTATTTCAAATTACAAAGAGAATTAAAGTATCTATATTTGTAATTTAAGGTCAAGGCAAAAAAAGAGCCCCCTACATCTTTTTGTCCTTCCTCTATTGCCAGTTACTAGCAAGTAAATCCCCCCGGTGCCCCTTCACCTTGTATTGCCCCAAACCAATTTTGATTGATAGAGGTAAAATTGACCCATTTTAAGCTGCCCTTTTCTTAGGTTAAATCTTCCGTTGCTGAAACCGCTTAGTGGAATTGCCAACTGTTAATACAAACGCAGAGTTTGCAACGGATTTGCTCAGCAAACCTGGTTTTTTTCTAGGTGGCCTGTTTAATGCTCTCGCACGAAGCCCCTAGTGGTTTCGGAACATACACAAAAGAGCATCGGGGTTTCTCGCGCTTCGTCTTCACAGCAGATCACAAAGAATAACTTTACTGCAGAGGAAATGTCATCATGAATATTAAACTTACTGCTAATAACATTGAAAATTTTCATTTTATGTTGTAAGTGCCATTTTTGTCAGTTTTTGTATGTTAAAGAATAGAACAGGGATTTAATTTCGTTGTTTTGAAGAAAAGGTGAAAGAGTGTGACCTTTCTAAAATCAGGTTTATTTTTTGCAGAGCAATTTTAAGGGCAGTGCCCACCCTAAATACACCAATCCTGGCACTTGTGATAGAGTCCTCAAGGAGCCCTCTTTCACTGCACCTTGTATGTTGCTTATAGTTTGCTTTATCCTGCCATGCTCAGCAAACATGGTTTTGAGGTCTGGCAGAAGTTTGTTTCTTTCAGTTAGATGTTTAAAGTTACTCATTTATTGGCCACAAATTAGTAATAACACCACCAGAACTACCTTCCTTACATCCTTGCTGGCTTATACCAAGTGTGAATCTCCCACTGCAGTAAGTGCATACTTTAGTACACAGAAATTTTTGTATTTCCACATTTAGTGTGTCAAGAATGTGAAAATACAGTATTTCTATAAGAAAAGCAAAAACACCTAAACCACCATTAAAAAGCCACCAACTGAACCAAAGGACATCGGTAAAACGGTAATATTGCAAACTATGCACTTAGTAGTAACTGAGATTGCATTAATCTTATATTCACTGGAAAATGTTACGTTTTTACATGATACTGTTCACCGTTTTTGAGGTATGGCAGTACGAAAGTGCAGGCAAACAGTTGTAACCCTTACTTATTTGATTTTTCTGCTAATAGTTTCAGGGGAAAAAAGTTCAGAAAAAAGCAAAACAGGTCCTATTCTGAAACCACAGCAGTTTCAGCAGTTACCCAAGTGGTGCACCCAAACCACACCGAGGACTCACTTCAGCAAAAAGAGATGATGAACAAAATGGTTTACCACAGCAAATGCTGTTAACTTATAGTGAACTCCACCCAAACGAAGGCTTTATCTAATTTCATGCCCCACAGCAAACTTCAGGCTTGATATCTACAGTTCCAGGCAAATATAATCTCACTGGTAGGACGCAATTATAGAATTCATCTGACTAAATTATAAGATATTGACAATGAAACAATGAAGTGAAACATTTACAGTTTTCTCTATGTTCTATGTTTCAAGGATGGTCCTAACTTTCTGCTTAGAAGAGGACCTCACTGAATGAGGAGAAACAACACCTTTCCATGTGTTTAAAGACTGGGTTCTGCATACTGATGGGCAAACAGGGCAGAGTTGAGACTTTAAATTTTCACTAAACAAATACTCCTTTCCAGGAAACTTTCTAAAGTGAAAGACACGCTTTAAGAAGTCAGAGCTGTGCTACATAAGATAAGCAGTGACAGGGTGAGTTAAGTCCATACCTATGATTATATTTCAACATAAAATACCAGGGTTCCTACCTCTCAGATCTTTTACAAACCAGAGGAAGTGTACTTCAGAAATCTTTGGAGACTGTGCAGTATGTGAGGTGCCTCCCAGCACATCTTTCCCTTGGACCTTTACCAAATTTATCTATTATTCCTAACTTTCTCAGCAAGTTTTTCAATATCCTGTTAAATTATCCAGCTCTTCCAGTGGCACAGAATAAGGTTTTCATAAACTGTGAACTTTAGGAACTTACAGAAAAATTATTACTAGTTTTCATACTATGCTTGAAGGTTAGTTAAATTAAAACCAACTTTCTACCGAATACTCAAAGGTATTTGTCCTCAACAGGGGCTATTTCTGCACTGTACTTCAAACTTACTGTTTAGTGATAAAGCTCTGCACAAAATCACAATATATACTTTTAGTAACAGAAGGAAGAATTTTTCCTATGCAAAAAACCCCTTGAAACTATTTTTGCTTAATATTTGCAAAATTTGCACCGAGAGCTAGCCTGTAACGCTGAAAACCTTAGCTTGAGAAAAATATCCTGACAACTACGAACCTCTTGAACGGTGAGATTAGAGAAATCGTTATACCTTCAGCCTAACAATCTGTTCTGAAACAGATTCTGGCCACCCTCTTTCAACAATCGGTACTGAAATATCTTTGCTGTGAGAGATCAGCATAAACAACAGAATCAGAGCGTGAATGGAATTTTTAGTTTGTGGCTGGGCAGGTGCTCCACCCATGAGTCATTTATCCTCCTCAACAAGGGATGCCTGTGTTCTAATGCAACTGACAGGGCTTCTAGAAGGCATGAAAAATAATTTAGAAAAAAAAGTTTTCCTGTCAGTCACCAACTCTGAGGCTAAATTTTTCACTCTCGGCTGCAGATGAGGAAAAAAATATAAAGGTAAACAGGCACTGCGCTACTTGTGAATAACCCTGCGTACTCAAGAAGCTCTAAGGAAACAGGTGTGTGGTACCACTCCGAAATAAACATCACCCTCCTGTACTCCTGTGCTCACGCAAAGAATAAAGAACCAAACTCTACACTCTCCTCTAGACCAAATGATTGATCCCCACAACTTGAATATGCCCATACAAATAAATGCAAGGAAATTATTTGACATTTTTTCCCTCTGATTGCTTAATATATTTATTTCTTTTGTTCACAACTCCTGATTACACCTATTATACCTAACATGGCTTCTTTCTTCTTATCTTTCTAAAGACATAGAACAAATTTCTGTCCAAATTCATATCCTGGGGATGCAGGTGAAAAAGAATGTCCACAAAACCATGATGTGCTTAAACACGGAGTATTCATCATTTTCTTTAAATACATGAAATCAGTAAATGCACAGAAAGCACAATTAAGGCTTTTGGTTGTCTGTTTTAAGCAAGATACTGAACAAACTGTGAAGTCCTAATTTTCATCTAATTGAGACACTGAAGACAGAGCACAGGCAAACAAACACTATATTGAAAAAACACTTCTATGTGCAACTCAAAAAGCAGCAAAGATCTATGCTCTTTTTTCCTGACTGACAACTGTCAATAACACGGTCAATGTGAACTGACAGTGCTCCTGTACTGCTTTATAGCTGAAAAATAAGTCTAAAATGGTAAAAAACAGTCAAACCATAAAATGCCTTAAATTTAGAGAAGTGACACATACGAAAAAGAACTATATTTATCACTACCATAAAGGAGGAGGAAGCATCAAATACAAAGGAAGACAGCAACAGAACAGGGCTGTACAAACATCGCCCTTCTGATCTGAGCAAGCAGAGTGGTGGCTGGCAGCATCAGGCATCTGCTTATGCACAGCAGTAACAACAGGCATCTAAAATGGTTCAAGGGGTGCAAAAAACGTCCCACAGAGTGAATCCAGCTCAAAAGCTTGGAGTTAGACATTGCTGGTCCAGGTAAGCCTGGAATGTGTGTGCACACCCCACCTGGGTACACGCTCACTCAGACTCTGATGTCAAATTGCCTTCAGAACATTTTATTTCAGTATATATTCTTAATCACGAGCACTTTGCGGGTAAATCTATCTTAAATTTACCTTCCAAGGCACATGCACCATATGAACAGAATGGAAAGCTGCTCTGTGAGCTGGCTGTTGATGTTTCTTGCACTTCTAGCTTCTTCGGGGCTGACAACAATCTTCTCCAGCAACTACATTTGTGAGAAAAGGGCAAAGCATCCTCACCCCAAACCAGGGAATTATTACTTCTGTAGATCATGGATTACCACACACATCACAGCTAAAGAGTTTTCAGATTAGTTTAATAAAATATTCAGATCCTGAAGATCTTAATAGATCTTTCTTAAAGCCTGTGAGAATGGAATCGAACTCAAACACAGATGTGTTAACCACTAACCTCTGAAATGCCAATTTATAAATTCAGTTCCCAGCGTACATCAGAGTTACAAAGAATAAACGGATCAACAACCAAAGGCAGAGTTCTTTGACAAACTCGCTGTGTACAGTCTGGAATAATAATTTCCCAATCTAATTTATTGTAATACCTGTATTTCAAATAGCAGCTAACTAAACCCACTAATTCCTTTCTCACATGGGGTGAATTCAATATGTAGTCCTTTGTGTCCTTACATGACATTTTTCTGCTGTTTACATATTGTCATTCCAAAGAAAAAACTGAATTTTTAAAAGTACATTAGCATTGAGGACATTCATTATTAATACAATACCCACCATGTCCACTAGTCACTAATATAAAATATATTTGATATAAATCGTAACATTTACAGAGGCTAAAAAAGCTAATGTGATAAAAATAAATAGTTTAATTGGTTTATATTTGTTCTATTAAATAATCATTGCAAGAAGAAAGCACATTGAAATTGGAAAGTACGTTTTCTTTCTGTGTTTTTAGGACTTTTATATTCTTTCAAGGTTAAAAAGGTCAAAACCACTATAAGCAAGCAATAAAAATTTAGCAGAGGTTGAAGGTTACACACTGGTTAGTGGTGAAGGTTCTTCCACTAATATCACTGGTTAACAGTACTGTTATAACCGCAATGTGGAATGCATGGTGCTGCATTTAAAGGAAGTGGTAAGGGTGGGGCAAAAGCAGTAGGTCCCACGATCAAAGCACTAGAGCATTGAATTTTACTTATAACCCAATCACTGACACCCACACAGCAACTTCCTGTACTTTAAAAAAAAAAAAAAAAAAGAGAGAAAAAAAAAATCTGTTTCTCTCTTTTTGTAATCAACAACTTTTACCTAGAAACTAGTTAGCGGTGAACTCTGACTGATTTCAATCTGCAGCTCAGGGCAGAAAACATAATTGTTAATCTGTGAGAACATACAAAAACCATTTTAACTGACAGGTTTCAGCATATCAGTTCTTTCAGACTTCTTTTTATTCTTAGTTTCTACAAACCCCAAGAGCTAGTGTAAGAAATACAAAGTGACCAGAAGCTCGGTAGTGCTAAACACTACAGCTAACAGACCACGAAACGTACTTATAAATCTACAAAACTTAGGTACGTTTTAGGACAACTTGAGAAAATAATTTGCACTGGAATTTAGATCCCTGTCATAGGGCACCTTTGCTTAAGTATGTCAATATACACTACTATTATTTTTGTCACTGTAAGTAATTAATATTGTCGTGTTTTCTGTTTATCAAAGCCCATTATGCAAAGCACAGGCCTGTTCATATCTGGGTAATTTGTTGTTGCTTTTTGAGCATTATTCAAGACACAGCATCAATACAGAAAACCTTCCCCTTCTCTACAAAGAAACCTTCCAGTTCTCCTGTACCACCTGGTGAACACCTAATTACTTCAGCCAAGGCCTGGGGGAGCTGTAGAAAGCTAATGTCCACTAGGAACTTCACGACTATGAACGAATTCCTGGAGAGAACATGCATATACTCCCCTTGTGGGTTTTTATTAGAACCATCTAGTCAGAAGAGCTAAAGAGCGTTTTCCTAGCTCATCTTCCTCAACCTAACAAGAGAATCTTAAACAAGGTAAGGGACACAAATATTGATTTTTCAAATCTTTGCATGTAACAGATATGTTGGAGCTTTGATGTACAGTGGTATCCAGGCTTGCTGCTTCTGAAACACCTTCTCCTTGTCATTCTCTGTTTTATTCACTGATTTAGCCTTCCTCCAATTCTCTTTGAAGATTCTGCACCTTACCTTTAAATAGTTGTATGGAAAAAACACAGAGCATTTAATCAGAAAAAACAAACAAATTAAATTTCTCTTGGACCAAGCAAGGATTGGTTTAAGACTTTGTAACATCTGAAAGATCTTGAAAGACTTCAGTTCAAAAAGGGGTGAGAAAGAAGGAAAATGATTTAATGAAGAACAGAACAAGCGGAAGCCTGAGATTCAGCCTAGATACAATTTTAAGGAAATAACCTCATGATAGTCATCCCCCCTCTTAAGCTTTGTTTTCGAAAAGGGAAAGATACAGATCTCAAGGGTGTCTAATCCATGCCCACAGCAAGTGCTTGCCTATCCTTGACAGTCAGCAACCACCACAGGCAGCTCTGAACCAAAGTATCTGCTAATGCAGTCAGCAGATCTCAATGTCCAAGCTTTGGGAAAAAACAAATACCAACTAAAACCAACCAACCAACCTCCACGTTACAAGCAGCCAGCAAACAAGCCCAGATTTGCAAGGCCAGACAGTGATCGCCCACTGCAACCCTGCTACGTCCAAAGCTGGCAGCAGCAGAACCATTCCCTGAAACATGGTATGAAGACTGTCTCCTGAGCCTTTATACGGGAGCAGCTGAGCTGCACTACACCTTTTTCCAGGTTTTTCCAGGTTCATCTGAAGGCCTTTTGATCTGGCCTTCACTACACAGTAAACAGAGGCTGTGCCTGAAGCATTTCCCCAGCCCCCGAGTTCAGGGCCAAAGGTTCGCTCTGCCTTTGTCATCATGAAGAAACGTGACCTGATGCACAATTCCACATTCATCTGGGCAAAACAGACACATGGGCAAGAGGGGAACTAGGGCACACGCTGGTCATACCCTGATTGCCCATGACACCCTCGATGGATTGATCAGACAAGGCTTGCATGTCACACAACTCCTAAAAACATTTGCAGATAGAAAAGCACTGAATTGGGAGCCATCCCTGGTGGATTTTGCTAGTTTCCCCTACCAAAACCTACTTGGGAAATCTGCAAAAATATTTATTATTATTTTCTACCTGACCATAGAGTGTTGAGGACAAGAGAAGTTTTGAATTAGATCTTCACTGCACCTGTCTGACAAAATGCAAGCAAACCACTTCAACATTAAAAAACCCCCCAACAGAAACAAATTTTAATAGAAAGAATAAAAACTGGGAACAGAAAGGCAAACTACAGATTTGTCTGGTAATAACTAGCATTTATTCATCCTTCAGCAAGATCTTTATCACCTACTTGTTTTTTTAATTAACAGACCAATGAGAAAGGTAAGAAACAACGGAAGTTTCTTGTCTGTTGTTTGTTTTCTGAGCAGTGTTCCCATTTCTAACGCACACTTGTACGCCCGTATCTCTCGCTAGAATCACAGTATATTACTATATAATTTCTCATGCTTTAAGTAACCACTGAAGACTGCCTTAGTTGTGGAAGGAAGGGAGGAGTATAACTGCATGAGCGATGAGGCTCATTTGCTTTAAAAAAACCCCTGCTTTGTTTCCTCCTTAGTCTATTTTATCATAACAACATTTGCTTTTGGTAGAGCAGCGGAACCTTTCAAATATTGTGTCTCCCAAGGAGAGGGGAAGGTACACATTTAAACAGATTTTTTAAAAGACTGATTAAAGGTTGAGCGCACATCTCTAAGGTCAAAACAAACTAAAGCTAAATGTTCTCCAAAATTCCTCCATATGTACAAAAGAGGGAATGAAGAGACGTAAATCCAAAAAAACCCTCATGTAGGCAAGTCAATCTTTTGGCATGTATTTCTCATCTTTACTGCTACTATTGCACTGTTATTTGCTAGGAATAATCATGTTTCAAACAAGAAACAGAAAGCAACCACATGAAAGAGCTAATATAGGTATATTTAGTATTTGTTTGACTCATTCAACTTTTTATAGGCCCTCTAAATTATTTTATGTAGACGTTTCCTAAAAAGAAAATGATGGCCACTTAAATACTTTCCTTGCAAACCAAATAAAGAAAAATAACATCATTCACAATGGCAAATAAGGTTATCTTCAGCTTTCATATTTCTGCTTCTATTCATTTGTCTCTGAGTAGTTGCCATTCGTCATCATTACATATTAAGGGCTTTCTAATTACTAAAGGCTCTCTATATTTACACAAAGCAAGCATGGAACAGACCACTTCAAGACCTTTTCCACAATCCTGGAGCGTTTCCTGACAAGTCTTCATCACTACTCACCTACACAGAACCTCATCATTTGATTCCAGGGTTTTAGTGTGCATCATCACCTCTTGAGCAATAAAATCACAGGAATAGGAACAAACTAATGCTGCTGCCAACGGCTTGCTTATAATTCTACCGTAGTAAATAATGTTTTGCAAACTGTGGATCAATCTATGGGATAGTTAATGAGATCTTCAGAATACCCTGACAAAAGAAAGCACTTTTCATGTTATCCAAGGAGCTAGCTCTAGCACAACTGGTTTGCAAAACAGCCAGATCAACAATACCTTTTATAAACAGGATGGGTACAGGGTGCATGTTTTGCTACAAAATGCAGCAACCGAAAGCTAGACAATCCACAGAGTTAGAAAGGGAGACATTAACAATGAATCTGTTTTCTTTGTATTATGCTTCCTAACACTGTCAGTGGATACAGGAGAATACTAGATGTTGACACACATGTTAAGAGCAGAATTATGTGCCTCTTCATAAATAGAATCCAGCTTTTTTTTTTTTGAGACAACTAAATGTTGACTGCTAGTATTAACTGAAATATACCGCTTTTGCTAAAAGGAGATTTGAAACTAACAGCTCTAAGTGGCATCAGTTCTTAAAACAGTTTCACTGGTATCTGAATATTTTGAAAATCAACTCTAGGGAGGGTGAAGAAGTAGAGGCTGAATCTCCATTAAAAGAGATCTTATTTTCAATTCAGGAGATTCACACATCTTTAAGAATTTCCATACATAATGGACTTGAAGCAGGAACAAGCCATATATCCAGAAAGTGTTTTATATTAAATTAATGCAGCAATGAGTGAACGCAAGAATGATCATACCTGGACAGATCAGGACAGGTCTGTCTAGCCCTGTACCCTGCTCTTGTTAGTATCGAGTGGCAGATGCCTCAGGAAGAACATCAAAACAAGGTAAAGACACAGCCATACTTCAGGCTACCTTGCAGACATTCAGCAACACAGGAGCCAGAGTACTTCAGTTTTTGGTAGACCCTGTTGTTCCTGTTGGATTTTTCTTCTAAGAACTATCTAGCTCTTTTTAAATCCCATTTAAACTTTTTTGAATTCACCATATTCTCCGGCAATTAAAAAAAAAAAAAATCCTAATTGTATAAAACCAAACCTATTTGTTTATTTTGAGGGTGCCATTTACTAATCTCATTTGTTGCCCACTTGGAAAAGACAGATTACCCCCCCCTCCCCATTTTCCACAAGTGATTTTACAGATCTGTTGCACCACTCCCTAATCATGTGTTTCCCAGTCTGAAGAGTTCCAGTCTGGTTTACTGACAGTTTCTGACAATTTACTGATAATCTCATACCTTCCTCCATGGTTGAAATAGAAGACAACAAGATAGAAGACTGTCAACTTTTCCTTATGTCCAATAATATACAGAAAATTGGGGCAACTGGCTATTAAAGAAGGAAAACCTCCTTACCACTGGGTGGCTTGGGTCGTGGAGGGACATTTTTCTTCGGTGGCAACGCTGGTGTGTCTGATTTGCTTTTGAAAGGGTCATCTGAGAATCCCACCCCTCCAAAAGAGGAGGCGAAGGGGTCTGAAGCTACTGACTATATGAGTAAAAAGAAAAGAAAAAGAATGTAAGCACATTGTAGAATATCTGTTGTTTCATGAAAGCTACAATTTAACTCAAGTAAAAGCATTAACTTCAAAAAATGAGGGCAGATTTACAGAATTATGTCAGTGCTGGAAGAGACTAATGCCCACTGACAGAGGTGCTAGGACTTAATTAACATTCAAAAGTACTTATGCTCTTAATGACTCAAGTACTTCTAGAACCTTTTAGTCCTAGCAAAAAGCTGATGAGAAAAATTAAAGGAAGTAAAACTCAGTTTTTTACTATTTGGCAACGAACGGTCATACTGCACTGGCTCTTGCTCTGATAAACAGAACAATGACAGAAACTGGAAAAACACGGTAGATTGTAGAACAGAGAGCTTTTTTCTAAGCTCCTCTTAATTTACACACAGCTATTTGGTTTTTTTGTCAAAGCTCAGGGAAAATTCCAAACCCATATGTTTAATGTTTCCTATATTCAGCTGGCTCTTATGAAGGACTCTTCTATTGATTAAAAAAGGCATGAAAAAAATGATGCCATGCAGGGAAATTTATCATTCTGAAATGAAAAAAAAGAGGAATTTTGCAGGCAAGGCTAAAGCTCACAGTCTGACTTTCGCTAAAACTTCTAACTCAACCAAACCTGTCAATATTTGTAAAGACTGTTGCCACCTAGTGGAGAGCTAAAACCCCCACAAAACCCAGTAACAACAGTTAGGCACGGATAATTTATTTTCTAGTTAACATCTACTCTACAATGTTCAAGTGTTCGTGTAGAACTAAACGTAAAAAATTGGGTAACTGATGTATGTAAATAACTGTAAGTTCCAAACTCCATCTCATAAGGCTAACAGCAGGCTGTGACCGATCCAGATGAGGAGGTAAGGACCTAGTTCTATTTGAAATACCCTATTTACTCAGTTTATACCAAGAACCCAAGAAAAAAACTAATCTGTTAAGAGCTATGCAATGTCAGCACGCCATGTTTTCCACCTTCCTCTGGTTCCCCGTATTCACTGAGAAGTTTCAGAACAAGTGAGGACACTATGGAAGATGAAGTATCCAAGAATCAGACTTCAGGAAGGCTGGGTACGAAAATATATTAATATCTGGAACAAGTACCTTTTCTTACAAGTGAAAACTAGAATTTATTTCTTTTGCTCCTCTGGTATTTGAAAACGTTCATGAAAAGTTGATTCAGCCCTGCTGAATCTACCAGTCTTGCTAAGACTTGCCCTGTTTGAGATGGATGGAAAATGCTTTGCTAAGTAACTGGTGAGGTTGATCGGAAAAAAAAATTAACAGAAATGGGTTGTCAGCTGAAAAGTTACAATTATCTCACACCCTTAAAAAACAAGCCTCTGCACATGCATTTTTAAAAGGACAGTTGCTTTCCTTGTAACCTTTACCTTTGACATTTGACTGAAGTCTGCAAATCCCTCACCACTACTGAAAGCACCACTTCCAAATGGATCTAGTGTTCCAAATGGATCTGAAACAGATACAGGAAAAAAAGAGTATTAAAATAATACTTAATAATTATGAAGAATGCTTGGTGACAATGAACTACTGTCCTGGTTTGAGGTAAAACAGAACCAGCTTTCTGTTCAGTAATTTTATTTCTTCAGAAAGGCCTCTTCTAACTCTCTGAAATTAACAACACGTTGTGTCTGAAACGGTTCCTTCAGAGTGATAAGACAGTTTGTGCCAAGAAATGGTGTGCAGCGAGGCTCTTGCTTATACTTATTGCTATAACAACCAAGGTCAGCTAATTTTCTTATTTACCCCGTTGGAGGGTCGGAAGCGGAGGGGCGCAGAGGGGTCCCACCTGCAGGCAGGGGCAGACAGGACGGGTGACCAAAAATTGACCAACAGGGGTATTCCATCCCATGTGCCCCACGCTCAGTATAAAAGCTGAGGGATCAAAGGGTCAACTCTCTTCCTTCAATGGCTGACATCCGAGGAGGACCCTGTCTGTTCCTCTGCCTTTGAACCCGATCAGTGTGTTCCTGACTCCAACTCTGGAACCTGGTTCCCACCCGTCGCTGAATCCAGCCTGGGACTTCCCCAGTGCCAGCCGGTGACGTCATCCTGGGAGCTTAGTACGGTTTTGTATATACTGTACCTATTTCATTATTTTCCTTTTTATCTTATTATTAATATTTCATTAAAGTAGTTT
Organism: Rhinoptilus africanus; assembly: GCA_013400135.1. NCBI lineage: Eukaryota > Metazoa > Chordata > Aves > Charadriiformes > Glareolidae > Rhinoptilus > Rhinoptilus africanus. The sequence goes on along the minus strand of VXBO01013010.1, from coordinate 370,882 downwards.
AGTTTCTTCTAAACTCGTAAATCAATCTTTATCTCTCCCCCTCCTCTCCCTGCACAAGAGGCTGGAGGGATAGCATCTGTCGCCGGCCATTGGCCGATTTGGCCAAAACCACAACAAATACAAACCAGGCAGGTGATTAAAAAACACTCGCATTTTGACCTGACATGAGATGTTTAAAGATGATTCCATAAAATAATAGGTTTGCTACCAGTTGTTTGGAAGAAAAGGAAAAAAAGAAGTAAGTATATAGTGTATGTGAAGACTTAATCTTCCTAATCCATAATAGGACTATATATATAACCATAAATATCCAAAAAGATATTTGCAAACAGTTCACAAGACACTTTATTCTCAACTTTTACATTTGATTCTTCTTTCATAAAGAGATATCTCATTCATCTTCATGAGAAAATCTTTTTGTTCTTACCTGGACCTTTTGAAGAGATACTGGAAGACGTAAAAGGATCACTGCTTTCAAAAGGGTCAGGCTAAATCAGAGGAGATATACATAATTACTGTTCTGCTGTACTGTGCGCTTGTCTTTTTATGCACATCAAAATCTCTTGCTTTAAGACAAAGCAAGACAATTTCAGACCACTCTGTTCAGTGGATATACAGTAGCATAAAATCGACTATCATATGAAATTTGCATTATTAATGCATTTGGCTATTGAGAGCCTTGAACAAAACACCAAGTGCCTACAAGTGAAACACATTCAAGTGAAAAGTGTATCACACTGAAATACAAGCAATAGTAGTTACCACGGAAAAATAAGAAATGACACCCCAAAGTCTTCAATCTTTAAGCAACAGAGACTAAATATTCAGGTCAGGCATCTACATTATTATTAGTTCAGAGAGTCTGTATATCTCTTCTTTTGAAATAGACTGTGTTTACAGTTGCTATCCAGTTTGAAAAGTCTGCTGTTATCTAAACTAACCTCCCACTGACTGACACTGGAATACTGTGGCAATAGTCAACGAGTGCCATCGGGTGAAGAAAAGGTTTAATTTAAAAAACAAAAAATCCATACCGCCCCTCCCAAACTAACCCCGCACATACATGTAAGGGCAGCTTAAGAGCCATGACTCTGCAATTGACAAATGTGTTCTGTGCAGTCCTTCCACTGTGTTGGTGGCTCGGAATCCTTTAGCCAGACCAGTTCCTCGACCTGATTCACTATGTGACTGCACAAATAGAAATGTCGACAGAATGAGGGTAACGGTGCGTATGAGTGGGTGCTGGTGGCTTGAAATTCCCAACAGAGAAAAAAAATAATCCACCTAACTGCATCTTCATGGTGAATATACACCATTATTGTGGAACTACAGAGAATGAACAAACTCCTGATTGGCTTAACAATCCATACTCAATTTTAAGAATAAAATTAATCACATTTCATCAGTTAGAAGAAAAGTATTTAGCGATATTTCATTCCTTTTAGCTTTCAGACAATAAACTTGTCATCAGTAAAGAAATTATTATGTGTAGATTTAAAAATTACTGACCTTTGAAGGTAAAGCGGGGGGTTTTGTGAATGGATCTGAGGTAAATGGGTCACTCTTCACCTGTTTCTTGAAGAAATCCTCAGGGGCAGAACTACGAAATGGGTCACTTTCCTTAAACGGATCACCTCCAAATGGATCTAGGAGTATTAAAAGGTAAAGAGAATGTAGTACCTGCTGTGTCCATAATAAACCATTCTATATTTGACCTCATACTCGCTGATCTACCTTTTCTTATAAAAACAAACAAAAAGATTTGGTAAATCTGTCAAACTTCCAGATACTTCTCTACATAGGGTATTTACCAAGTTTTAATAAGTACATGTTTGTATTAAGGTTATGGACTTAATAAAGAGTTACATGCATTCACTAACATATTGATGCTGAATGCACACTCTGTCAAGGTTTCTATGTTCCCACATGCAAACCAAAAATCCGAAGCCAGGGAAACCTTGGAAATCTTTGTGCTTGGCTTTAAATTGTTTCTATCACATCTGTCCTGTCATCAAAAGGGCTATTACCTGCTGGAGCAGGTGGTTGTTCTGCAAAAGGATCATGCTGGAATGGGTCACCTATGCAGAATAGAAAAATCATTTGTTTTATCCACTACTTAGCAAGATGATAAAAGTTTGTGAAAATATCATTTACTCAACAATTAGTCTTCAAGGTCTCAGGTAAAACATTGGCCACTTACTGCCTTTGAAAGGGTCTGCTCCCTTAAATGGATCAGATTTGAAGGGATCTTCTGACTGGAATGGGTCTGTATGCAATTCTTGTGTATTATTGGTAAACATCAAGGCTTTATTCTTAAATGGATCATCCTAAAAATTAAGAGGAGAAACATTACAGCAACTTCCCACAATTAAAATGCTCAATTAGCCATTTAGCAGAAATTCTATGGTATCTGGGTTCCTGTTTAATGATCTTAAAAATGACTTCCTAAAGAACTATCTGAGTAAGTGGCTTCTAAGCAGAAGTAACTACACAGTAGAAAGAAATGTGTAGCCTTGGGCTACACAGAACATCAAAAGTACATACAGGTAACAATAAAAGGTTGACATGTTTCTCTCATTAATATATTCAGTTCTCAAACACTTGAATAAGAAAACCAAACCAAAACCCCAACCAGCACCCAAAATTTCTTCTCTCCCAGTTATTTTACAGCTCAGCTTCAGGCAAGACAGTTATTTAAAAGAAATGGATCCACAAATCATTTGTGGACTACAAATACAAGAAATTACTACTGAATAGTCATACTCCAGATTGCTTCTTGTTAACTCATTCTTGAGCTTAAAGCTCCAAGTACTGACTTCGCATTGCAAAGCACTACCTGGCAGGATGAGCATCACCCCAACATTTTGACGACTGAGAGGTTTGTCAGTGGAATCCAACCTATGGCTTTGTAAAGTCACAAAAAAATCCTTTACAAGTAAACTAAAATTATGAAACCTCTTCATCGCTCTTGTTTGCAATTCATACCCTGTTTTTTCTCTGTGTGGGGTCTCTGATGAAACCAGTCCTTGCCGCAGCACCTGTACAACAGAGCTCCACTGACAACCAATGCCATTCAACATTAACGTAAGAAATACCTAATATCAACTACCGACTCACACTGCCTCCAACACAAGACAGACATGGGATTTGTGTCATCCCTTTACAAGATGCAAATGAAGTAGTCTTAACTAATGCTTCTCAGAACAGCAGGGAGAGAGGTGGGGACAAGAGGAAGAGGAAGGAAGAATTAAGAAACAGGAAACGGGCACAATGGTTTAAAAAATTTACTATGAACGAAACTGCAGTTTTCTTCTGGTAAATAATTCTTAGGTTTTGCAAATAAGAGAAACATCTGGATGTTTCCACTGGAAATTAAACATAAAGTTTATGGAAGCCATGCAAGCACAGAAACTAAAGTGTGTTAAGACCATGTCTCTCAATGTATTGTTGTTTTTCCTCTACCCTTTTCTGCTTTTAAGCTTTTTATTTTTACAGAAGAAATGTGAAGCAGGGCATAAAGGTAGCATGCCTGCTGAATATTTATTAATAAACTATGAACAATATATATTCAGCTTTGTACTAAAACCTGTGCTTACAAGGATCCTGGAAGATATATTTCCCTCATGAAGAAGCACCAAATACATGTGCAAGTAGAATCAAGCAAGTATGCAACTTTTATATTTAAAGCAAAGAAACAGGCTTAAAAATGAAAAATCTTGTGATTTGGAGTATTATAAAATTTCCAAATCCATAATAGATACCCAACAGAAATTGACTGGAAAAATCTTTAAGAAAAAAAAAAGAGGAAACCAGAACACTTGAATTGGAAAGAAAGTCCTACCTGCTTCCTGAGACTAAAGGTGTGACAGTTTACAAGTCAAGGGTTAGCATGACCTTTTCTTTTTGTTTCCATAATTAGAGTTTGTTTATATATCCATACCATTACAGTTACACAGGCACACAATCCTAACAATCCTAACCCAAAGCTTAAAAATCAGGTTTTCTACCAGCACTAAAATTTTGCCCTCCTTTGCCCTGGAGATTGCTGCCTTGCAGGAATCACAGTATTTGCCAACATACCAAAAGCCAATTAAACACACACCTTAACTACTTCAGACTAGGTGCAAGTCACAAACCTAATTATTGTAAAATACACTAAACAACAGTAATTTATTTTCTTTTACCATAGCTCCGTAATTGTTTCTTTCCGTCTGCCCAAGGCCTTCACTTATGTCTGCTAAATTCGTCAGACTACCACCGTGAATCCCGTTAAGAGCTTCATTATATTCTTCGATACTCTTATTGACTTCTTGATGACTCTCTTGAAGTTGAGAAAGTTTACTTCTTGCCTAAGCAGTGAAAAATCCTTTAGCATGTTATGCATTCAATAACACTGTCATTCTCGTTAAATGTGGTTGCCAGACTATTGCATTTTCCCCCCACCAGAGTTGAACTTTTCTTGACTCAAACTGGCAATTAACCTATTAAGTACCAGTCAAAAAGGCTTATTTCATGAACCAGTATTTTTTTTTTCCCTCTTCCGAAAAATAATCTTTCTAGGTGATGTTCCACTCTTGGTCTTTCAGGAAGCAAAAAAGAAGTTGTACAAACTACAGTGAATACCTGGTTTATTTCTTCCTGTGTTGATTTTAAAGATTTGATTATAGTTTCAAGCTGCACTTTTCCAGCCTGGATACTCTGCTCTAGCTGAGTCTCTTCTTGCTGGAGGCGATTCAGCTCTGCTTTTGCTCTATTAAGGTCATCTTCCTGTGATTTTAAATCTGATTCCTGAGATTGAATTTGCATTTTTAGTGATGAAATCTGAAACAAAACATTACAAAAATCAAAGTGAAACTTGAAATAAATGTAACTTAATAAATTATAAATTTCGAATAGATACTACAAAGTTGTAAAACAACCTATCAACTGCTAAGGAAGATAATGAGAACTTAATACGAAGAACCACATGCTTCCTACTATGCGACACAAAATCCTTAATAGAAGTACATAGGACATTCAATAAGATCAAGAAAAATTAATATTGTAAATGACAGAAATACCATACTAATTATAAAGGTAATTAAAAGGTGGTCATCTTGTAGTTTTCTAAACTTGGCTCCTTTTCCATCCAGACATTTATCAAGCATTATAAAGTTATCAAGTATTATAAAGTTATCAAGTATTATACAGTCCTTTCTTGGACCTCTGGATTTGTGTGGAAATTGCTATTTATGGCAAATATGAATTAAATAAATAGAATTTCCTTTAACAAAAGGCACAATACTCTTGAGCACATCCAGAATTAACGTACACTCACCACCTGTGTTTCTTCCTGGCATTTCTGCCTTACATCATTCAGCATATCTTTCAATTTGGCTTTCTGCTGGTCCATTTCATCCAGGCGGTCTTGGGCATCTTGTTTCTGAGCCTCTAGTTCTTGCAAGTTACTCGTCTCCCTGTCCAAATCATTTTGTAGTTCCTGAGGAAAATTCCACAGTTTGTAACTTACATTTAGCTGCTGTCTTATAGGAATGATCAAGCACAGACACCCAGGCTAGCAAGCTCCAAACGACTTTCTGTGTCATATAGGCTATTCTCTGCATGCATATGTTTTGTTTCTGTAGGAACTTGTGTGAGACATCAGGAAGCAAATCAGTGCCCATGAGATGGAAAGAGACTGTGACACAGAGCACTTGTAATTGAGCTATCCTAATTATCAAAACCAACATTCTTTGAACAATGATTTCCTAAATTACTAAATTCCTAAATTAGTCAAGCACTAACAAAAAGACATTCCTAACTGTTTGCGTATCATCTTCTATTTACATTAACGATCATCAGAAGAAAACATTTCTGATGGAGAATAGGAAAATAAAGATGCTTCTGTAAATTTGAGGAAAATCCCATGAAAGGAGAAAAGACTTGCCCAGAAGCAACATAAGGAAAGACAGAAGGAGGAATGCTTAATTCCCCATATATAATTTTAAATTAAAATGAAAACGAATAATGATAAACAAGAGTTTTTACCTGAACTTCATTGGTTTTCTGTCTGATTGATTCTTCCTTTTCTCTAATGTCCTGCTCCAGCGAATATTTTTCTCTATAAGATAAACAAGCACATATATTCATGATCAGTTAAATAATACAACACACAAATGCATGCATGCAAAAAAATCAATCAATATTATTCTGGAAACACCATGCAGCCAAAAATGCCAGCCCATATTCTGACGTATTCTTTGAAGGAGTAAAGGTGTATACATATCAATTATTCCTCAAAAAATACTATCTGTTCCATAATCAGTCCGCTGAAATCACCTGGCAGAATCCAGGCCAGCTTTACATAATTGGCTAATTGTAGGGTATCAGTGGGAGATTTGTCACCAACTTCAGTGACAAGTAATGATAACCTGACTACAAGAAAACAGATGTAATGGACACATCATTATTGTATACTTCATTGGTTCTCCTACTCCACGGTTTTGTTAATAGTCCACAAATATTACCTTTGCAGCTGTGCAATTTCTTGACTAATATCATCCAGCTCCTTCACCCCTGTAAATTCTCCTGATCCAACAGAACTTGAACTATCCTGTTAAGAATGAAATAGTCTATTAAAATGCCAAGTCGTAACAGAAGATCTTCCTTTACAAAAGTGGGACACAATCCTCATTATATGTATTTGCAAAATTCTATGGGAGACATCAAATTATTGCGCAACCACCACCGAGCATGCCACACAGTTCTGCCTGGGAGGCAGGAGAATTTTCTCTAAGCCCACTTAACAGATGGGAGAGTCAAACCACACAGCGGTTAAAGGACATGCACAATGTCAATGAATAAACTGCAGGCAGTGGTAGAACTGAAATTCAAAAACTAAAAACCCAGCTCTTCTATAGTCAGTAGCAAAACTTCCAGGGAACTTAATGAAATCAGATTGTAATTTCAGTCTTCTTGAGCCCTGACACAAATTACTGCCAATTTCTGCAATTACGCCCAATTTCCTGCAGTGCAGGTCATTTCTACAGCCATTCAGGTGTCGATCAGGGAAGATGCAGAGGGTAGCGCTTGCCTTTTAAGCAAGAAAATTGTCATTAGAATTTCTTAAGAAAGGATCTCAGCATTTGGTAAAAAATTTGTCATTATTATAAAAAGGATTGATAGCTTTTGGGAAAAAAAATAATCACTGCAACTCAGCAAAAACTGCAACACTGAACTCACTGCTAGTATGAAAATCATGAGACCCAGACCCACCATTTTTAAACAGCATTTTAAAAAGAAGAAAGTACGGTTTGCTTACTTCGCTCACTTTGAGATTGCTGCGATAAGCACAGAGTTTGGCTTTATTCAATGTTAAAAAAACCCAACAACCGACAAATATATAGCATAGTAAAATCTGACAGTTTTTGCACAAATAGGTGAATATCCAGCTTAAATAAGTTAATTACGTCCTCATTTTTGGATGAGCATTTCTTTTGTTAATATGCCATTAAGTAATCATAGATAACAATAATCCAGACTAATTCTTCAAGCTAGCAAATCAAAAGCTTTTAATATCACTTTTATCTTTTCTGACTAGATACGATTTGCTGAGAGACCTGTACTGTATGCTGTACAGGATCATAATAAGGTGTTACCCAATACGATTGTGAAATAAGTTAAAACGAGCTGCTGCATTGATTAGGATAACACAGTCCACGGTTCCACATGAACAGAAAACTATTCTGCTGTGTTCACAGGAGCATACAGTTTATTTCGTGTTACATTCAGCTAAACCACAGTGAATGGAAAAAAAAAAAATACAATGAAGTGAAAATAATGGGAAGCTTAAAGTTCTTGCACCAAGGTATATTTATTGCCCACAGGTTCAGAGAACCAGTACATGAATAACTTTAATGTGCCAACACCAAATTGCCTGTCAAAGAACTTCTTGACAGACCGATGCAACTTCAGTTGTTGAGAGAAGCACTATCACCAGGTCAACAGCCAATAACTTCACACACTGTGGCGTTATCATGCCGAGAGCAAGTGTCACAGAACACAAGAGCAAAGAGACAGAAGAAGGTGTAGAAATAAAAACTGTTTTGAAGTTACAAGTAGCATACATAAACAAAGTTGCATTCTTTTGGGCATTACAATTACTCACACGGCGCATTTCTGTTAGTGCTGAGATCTCAGATCCTACAGGGGTCAAGTAACCTGACAGAGTCTATAGAAAAAGGATATAGGAAAAACCTTAAAAGGACCAGAGCAACAGCAGCAATTACAATATATTTAGAGGCTCAAAAGCTTTCTGGTTAGGGAAAATATAAAAGGAAAGGAAAATAGTATGTAATTTATAGAAAAGATGAATGTACTGACATGACAGAAGTTTCAGAAATACACTAACGCATTACTGAAGAAAGGAACAAAGCAGGTTCAGTAGAAGATCAGATACTCCCATAAAATGGTATTAACAGTGACGGATATAGGACTAGGGACTGTCATGCTGCAAGGGATGAATAAACCACCAAGTCCCAGAAACTAGGAAGTCATCACCTTTCATTTGGAACTGAGCACAATCACAGACAGGCTACTAAACCAGCTTTTAACAGCTGTCTTTAACAGTTCCCTGAAGCTGGAAAAACCCAGCCCTTCTCTATGACAAAGGAGTATTTTTCATGCTAGACTTTTCTCAGTGTCATTATTCCTTTATTTATGGGATATTCTACTGCATTCTTCTTTATTTTTTCTTCTTTATTATTTATGGTCTTGTGTTGTTAAAAATTTATGTATATTTTCAAATGCTAAAGAATTTTGTAAGAGGAGACAAGAAAAAAAAATGGCAACTCTTTACTATAATATTAACAAAAAAGAAAAAAATTGACAAAATGAATACTCAAAGACCATTACTTTCAAAGCACATAAGCTCGGTATTATCTACAAATAATCAATGACCTACCTGTATGGGTGTGTTCCTCTCTGTGGGAGGGATCATATCTGGGGACAACACTTGTGGAGGATCAATCCCTTTACTGACCTTCTGTTGAATGAGATACATTGCCAGTGCAAACTGATCTTTGCTTAGCTTTCCCATCTGTCTTGTGTCTGCCAAAGCCCTGGTAAAAAAGAGATCATACTTATAAACAAGAAAAGCTTATTTCTCTTCTACCAAGAAACCTGAAATACACACATACACGTATTTTTCTTTTGATTCAGCTTTATCAGTTGCTTGTTCTAGTGAAAGAGTTCCGTAAACAGAGCAATGCTTTATTAGACATACGTAATTGGATAGAACAGTGTTACTCTGAGAAAATATTTAGAGCACTAGAACTTCAAAAACCAATCACAATTCAAAGATTGACCTATACCCTCCTCCCAGAAAAGCAAAGTGAGTATTTCTTTTTCCCTTGTTTTTCCATATAGCCCACATATCACAGTACAGCAACAAGACAAGTAAAACAGGTGGGTTTTTGTTTTTTCTTTTAATGTTAGGATCACAATTCTGGCTGGATAACCTGACCAGATCAGCAAGTTACAAAAATACAGCTACTAGGGAAATCTTACCATATGTGCGCTAGGAGATTCTGAGACAGACCTGAATGCATAAAAATGTCCTTTACTTCTTGGCCACTCACAAAACCATCCATGTCTGTGTCGGTTTTTAGGAAAATTTCGTCGTAACGCACTTTTTCAGACATTGGTACTACCCAATTCACAGATGGCTGTAAAACAAAGTCGTATATTTCAAAAGAAGATAAGCAGTCTTTACCAACATGCTGGCTGTATATGATGTTATTCAGAGCTGGATGTGCTGAACATCTTGCACAAGCAAATCTGATTGGTAAATAGTATCTCCTCTTTTCTCATTAATGTTTAAGCTTAATACTTTTAATTGGAATTATAAATACTGATAAACAGCTATTCATCAGTTTAAAGGCATTCATTCTTTGGACATATGGACCCAACTAGGCATAGTAAGTCCTCATACTAAAAGAGCTTTGGAAGGTAGAAAAGAGTAGGGGGGGGGGGAAAAAAGAGAGA
>VXBO01013010.1:327074-348387 GCA_013400135.1 Rhinoptilus africanus | reverse complement strand
GGCCGCGCCTGGCACCTCGCGGCCCCGCTGGGCCGGGCCTGGGCGGGCGGGGGCCGGGGCCTGCTGGGCCGCCGCCCGGGAGTCGGTCGGGGCGGCGGAACAAAGCGGGCCAGGCTTTATCTGTCCCCGGCAGGCGCTCCCCACCCCGCACTCTCCCGTCCCGCCGCCGCTCAGCCCCTGCTGCCCGCAGCCGCTCTGCTCCCGGCCACGGTCGCCTCAGGGAGGCTGGCCCTGACCTACCTACTTGGGGACAAAGTAGGTCTCGGGGAGAGGGCAGCTGCCCCGGGGAGTATTCTTCCAGGAAACTGATGGACCTTTTAGCTAGATGACCCACATCCAGCTTTCTCCTGGCCAAACCTAGTTATTTTATTCCGTTACGCTAAACCTTGTCAAAACAGACTTCACCACATTAAGCCTCTGGTTTACAATCAATATTCGAAGTTAACAAATCCCTGCGCGGAATGCGTAAATCTCGAACAGCAGGCTGAACGAGGCTAAATCGTTGTGGTCATATAAAAGCTAAATCAACAGGAATGTGTAAGGGGCATCTCGGGGAATCTCAATAGTTTTCCAAGTTCTTCACAGTGTTAAGGATTGTTTTACAAGGGACAGCACTCAGACAAGCAGAAGCAAAAGAATTCAACCTCAGTTGCTCCACAGGCAAGAAACTGTGGCTTTCATGGATCCTCCCACTCCCTTTCTCCTTAACCACAGGGAGGTCCGTGCGCTGGCATATGCCCGAGATAAATGCAAAGCCACAGGCGCTAGAAGGGTGGCTTCAGCTTCTGCAAAATTGACAGCATTAGTTCTTGGAGGGGGGAAGGAAACACAGAAGAGTAAAAGGACCTGAGAAGGGATGAAGTGACTGAATAAGGTTACAGGAGTGGGTTACAAGACAGGTCAGAAAAATAGGCTCACCCTTCATTGTTTCAAATTCCTTCCCATCACCACATTATTAGAAAAAAAAAATTTAAGACAGCTTCCAGGCAGTGTATGTATTCATTTTAGATTTTTTTGAAGGGAAGAAGGTTGACTGAACACATTTAAGTTTCACAGATTTATGGCTGGACAGACTGCTGTCCCTCAGGTCCCACACTGAGGCCAAGCGCTAGGACATCCCTTCAACAGACGAGCAATGGCAGAAGCGCCAAGAGCCGCCCGGAGCCGTGGGGCTGCGGTAATCCCCAAAACCCCAACAGGTACACAGTTGCTGCAGCAGCTTAGCAGAGCTTATCTCCTCTGCAGTGTGAAGTACATTGTGAAACACATTTCATGCACCTGAAACGCCACACCTTTCAGTGAAACATCATAAAAAGCTTATTATGATATTTCCTCAACAAAAAATGAGCATGAATTTTACATTTACTATTAAAGCATGAAAGTATAAAACAGTTCCAAACACCAGTGCTTTATTACAGGTGTTTTTAATACTTTTTAGCTGTGTTAAAGATACAGTTAATAAAAAAGTTAACCTTTTCTATATAGAATTTAACTACATTATGGTATTTTTATTAAACATAACTGAAAGTAGTTACAAAATGTAATGTTGAATTTTGTAAAAAATCCTGTTTTAATACAACTCTATTAGTGAAGCTTTACACAAGCTGTAACAAAACATCACCTTAAGTGCAAAAATTCCTAAGTGATTTAAGTGAAAATAACGTAGCTTCTTTCAAATAACAATTGAAGCTCACCCTTCTCAACAGTATTCCTCACTGCTCTACCCTTTCCACATTCTTTTTTTCTCTCTAGCTTTTTCTTAAACCATTGCTCAAAGTATTTTTCTTCTTTAACCCCTTCTCTCTCCTGCTCTTCCTCAGTCTGCTTTATATTCATCTCCTTTTCAGGACTCTAAATATTATTATTTCATTTTTACGCACCAATAGGTTCTTGATGAGATTAGACAGGGTATTTTTAATATGCGGTAATAAAGAACCAAGACAGACAAGAATTTCATGTTACCTTCGTTTCTCCCCATGTTTCATCTCCAAAGTCTTCTGCATAAACCTCATCATCTGTTATCAAGAAGTTGTCACAAATGGTGCCAGCTCTCACCTTCGAAGGAACAGAGAATAAAATTAGGATGCCTCTTTGTTTTCACCGCTCCCTTTTCTTTTTTTAACAGTACTTTTTAATCATCTATTCAACATAGAGTAGTCATGTTAAGAACCCCATAGATATTTTCAGAATTTGATGAAGAATTCTCTCTTTTTGGGCACTTGTTTTCAAGAATTTAAAGAACTTGTTTCAACTTTAGGCACTTCAGTGCACTTTTTAAAAGTTTTCAGTCTCATCACAGAGAGAGGAAGATCTCAGAGGCACCCTAGAGAGCAGTTTTCTCCTCATTAATCTTTGGGTAAATCAGGAGTAACTGAGCTGCCTGAAGCCTCTGTTACGCACCTCAAATCAGGTGGAGCAAGTCATACTTTACAATACTTACACAAATTAGTTTAGGCCCCTCGATTACCTGTAGAGGCATTACGATCCAAACAATAACTACAAGAGAAGATCAGTGTGTCTTACAGATTTTTCAATTTTGTACACATATCTGCATGCAAGGAAGTTAAAGACATAAATCTCCAAGATCCCTCAATTCCTCATTGTGAGATCGTTAACTTTTCCACTATTTCCACAACCATCTTTGAAGAAATGCACAACAGCACATCTATAAAAGCAAACCCCCCACTCACAACATGGTTCCCACAGTGTATTTTGAACAACACCCACATACCTTTATCTCACACTGGATCTCTGTAAAGCTTCCCTGCCATGACTTAAACCTCCTGAGGTCTGCCTTGTGCTCAGAATTCACCCACATCTTCACCCAGCTGGTGGTCCCACAAGGACACGACAGCAGGGTCAGTGAGTGCTGTCGGTACGCTGGACTCCCCCCACCTCCTCCTCACACGCCCCTGGCTGTCACCAGCTGCTGCCTCACTGCTCCCTCTCCTCCATCCTCCTGCAGCTCAGCCAACCTCTGTCCAGAAACTGCTCCTGGAAACGTGCCATGGCAGCGCCCAGTGTGGCCCTGGGGAGCCGAGGAGCCCCGACACCGCCACAGCCTCGCGCCTCCGACCAGCAGCGGCTTCGCGCTTTCAGGGCCTCGCGCTTTCAGGGCCTCGCCCTTCCCAGGGCGGGCTCTGATTGGCTGCGCTTTCCTAATTTATTATGAAACAGAAGCGGATTGGTTTAGCGGCCCCCGAGGGAGGAGTGGGCTGCCACGTGCTCTCGCGGCGAGGTGCATGCTGGGGCTTGTAGTCGGCCCTCTCAATATGTCTTCTTGGGATTGGCTGGCGCGCGAGGGGTGTCTCTGAGCGGAGCCAATGAGGGGACGGGGTGTTGGGGAGTCGCGGTCTCCGGGTTACGGCGCGGCGCCCACCGCTCTGGCCGCGGTGTGGAGGAGCCGCCGCCGCCTCAGGGCGCTCCGTCCCGGATGGCGGCGATCGCTCGGGCGCAGCGGGCGCCCGCGGGCGGAGGGCAGGTGAGGGGGCAGCTCTCGGCCCGGCCGCCACCCTCGGTCTGCTCCCGGGCTGGTGCTTGAGCCGCGTGTGGGGTGGGCCCACACCGGCCGTGGGAGGAGGCGGCCCGGCACAGGCCGGGACGAGGGCAGGGCGGCGGGGAGCGGGGGCGTCTGCCCGGTCCGGGGGGCTGGGAGCTGAACCGGGCCGTCTGCCTCCGCCGGTGAGGGCTTTTCGCTTTGCATCCTCTTCCGGCAGGGACACGGCGATGGGCCCCGCGGGAGAACGCTCGCAGGCGGGCGCAGCCTCCTTCCTCGCTCCTGCAGCGGCCTCTCAGTGGCTGACACAGAGCTGGAAAAACCTGGCAGAGCTCCGTTCTGCCGCAGCAGATTCCTAAAGGTGTGCAAGGAAAACGTACCTGGAAGCCCATGGTGCCAGACTTCAGGGAGCGCTGGGCAGACAGTGAGCAGGGACGCAGCCAAGAGCACTCTGGGTAACGCTTCCCGCACGCAGTTGAGCTCGGCACTGAGGAAAGTGGCACAACTGGAAAGCAAAATCATGAATCGAAAAAAGCAGATGGAATTGCAAAACACTGGCTTGGGCCAGAAGCCTTTGGATGAAGAGTCCTTCTCATCTGCTTCCAGTCATGACCGTAGTTCAAGGGGCAAGAAATATCTGAAGAATTATGCTACCGCCAGTGGAAAGGTGACCCTCAGTAATGCCTGCTCTAAGGAAGAGGAAAGCATCCAAAGCCCTAAAAAGAATGTTATGGTTAAACAGCAGCTTGGTTTGGATAGTGATGAAGAGGAAATGAGACAATTGATGGAGAGCTCGTTGGAGTTGTCCAGTGGAAATGAGAATGGGAGGGTTGTTGCAAGTGATTCTAAATGGGGCGGAAAGGTAAATACAGACTTCACTGGATTACGTGCTTTTATTTACACATTTATGAAATTGTTTCAAATTGGTAGGTCACTTTTTATTTAGATAACACCAGAACCTAAATTTTAATTTTGCATTTGTGGCTCGCTCAGGGTATGATTTAACTTCAGTTCACATTTTAAAATTACTGGGGTTTACCCATTACAATTTGTTTTCCTTTTCAGTGATCTACGCGTTATAAATGAAGTAACATGTAACTCTCTTTTTCGTGTTTTTCAAAAGAGTAAGACTCCAGTTTCATCAGGAGCACCTCCTCCACCTCATAAGGAAACTTCACTGACAGGGGTATCTAAAAAAACTCCTTTTCATAGCGAAGACTCAGAGAAAAGTGGTTTTGGTAGAGTTAATTCACCAACACCTTCAGCAGCCAGCAGAAACCCATCAGTACGACATAATACGAGATCTCAGTCGCTCTCTTCTTCCGTGAAAGCCAATACTGTAAAGGTTACTCTGCCTCGAACAGTCAACACCAAGCAAAGCCAAATATCATTTGACAGTGACAGAAGTGAAATAAAATCATTAGATGATTTGTTTTCAAAAGCAGATGATGCAGAAGATTGAACCAGTAGCAGCTCAAATGGTAAGTTAGTTCTAAAATATTGTCTCAGTAGACTTGGCGTGAATTGTACTACTGATCTACTGATAAATTTACTCATGAAATGACCAAAAACTCACTTTGAAAGGATTCAGTAGTGTAATTTTACATAAACCAAGGCTTTATCAAAGGAATTATGTAGGTGTTTCTTTTTCCTAGTGTAATATATTTGTGTTTTTCTTGGCTTTTAATTTAATGAGTTCAGTTTAACGATACTTCCCTGGGTGACACTTAATTATGGCGTTAAAACAATTACAATGTTTACAATAATTTTCAGGTATCAGTGGGACAATGTACTCATGGGTCTGAGTGAGAACAAGTGGAAAGGAGGGGCAGCAAGAGTCTCTTGAACTTGGGTTAGCAGATCCACCGACGAGCCAGGGTGGAAACTTTAGAAAGAGCTGCTGCTAAATTAAAGATTTAGAGAGATTGTCAGCTATTGCTTTTTAGCATTACACTTTAAACTAGGAATGTAGTACCGATTTGATTTTTTTTTCCCCCACTTTTCTCACTTGAGGGAAAGCATACTGTAATTTTCATGCAAATTCTCATGACGATTTGTCATTTGATTGCAGATTTCAGACTGAATATCCTGAGCCTGGATGACTTGGCACCAAATATCACCACTGAGGCGGCAGAATTAAAGCCAAAAGTAAGTAGAAATTCCCTACTAGCATGTGTTTTCATTCTGGCTTTGTTTGGTGGAGGGTGGCTACTCTAAAATGAATACGTATATTCTACTCGTAGGCAATCTGAGGTGTGGGCGTACCTCGCTAGCTGTAAGGGTAAGATCAGGGTTTTACAGTCTGCTGAAACCTCACCAAATTATTTTTTTTTAGCGCGTGCATTTCCTTACGCAGTGTAACAGCACCGCACAGTTTGCTTGGTGACACAGAAGAGCAACATGTTTATTTCCTAATAAAGTAGTAGCTAACACTCAGTGACGTGCAGCAGAAGAGATGAGGAATAATAGAGGCGTGTTCTAGGTTATATTTTGTTGATTCTTCTAACATACAGCTGGTTTGGCTTACAGGGGACAGACATACAAATTACTCAAGAATCAAACAGAAATCCAAAAGAAGATACATTCCTGGTGGAAAAAGACCAAACTTCCGTTAAAATGACAAGGGCAGTGACTGGTGTGAATGATGCTTCTGAAGGAGATATTGAAAAAACTGTGACTGAGGCTGAAATCTCTGAGCATTTAAGTGGAGTTTCCGCAGATTTCCCTAAACACGAACAGGATTATCTTGATCATGATGAACAAACTGTTAATTCAGAATATTCTGAAGACTTTGAAAGGTCTCTGTCTACAACAGACGGGGAGTCTGTTTCGAAAATGTCAGAGGAATGCTCTGGGAGCCGCACGTATTCTGGAAAACACCCAGCTTCGGCATCGTCCCCTGTATTTACCAGAGAGCGACACAACCAAGCACACAGAGTAACTGTCAGGGAAGCTGCAGTTCAGACAGCGGAGCGTCCATTCACCTATTGCTGGGCAACGAGTAAGTTCACGAGATACCACCCTATTCAAGTGATTTTTAATTTTTATATTTTATATGCCAGCCTTGATAGAGTTCTTAGTTTCAGTACTAGCTTCCCCTAGCTGACATTAAATTAAAAACTTTCTAAAGCCCAATACTTTGATCTGCTTTCTGTAGAAAAGGTTGGGATTGGACAACAGAGTAAGAACTTGGAACTGTTTTTTGCTTAAAAAACCCCTCCAGAACAGGAACTCTGGATGGATGAGGCTCTGTTAGCGACAGAGCCTCTTCCAACAGCCCGAGTAATACTCTCAAACAGCATTCAATGTTTTTATTGTTATCTTTACTATTGTAAACAATACTACTGTATTGTTACTAAAGTGATCCCCCATCACAGACCTCTTTTTTTGCACTGTATTTATTTTTTGAGAAAGCGCTATGGCCCTACTTAGAACAGACAGACGTGACCTTTCGCTGTTTCTGAGGAGTAGCTCCTTCTCTGTCTCTCTTTACTGAAAGGAAAAAGTGGTAAAAGCCACTTCTTGCCACACTCAAGGAGGAGAAAATAGAAACTTGGGTGTGCTTGAAAACAGGAGCTTCCTTCAAGTATGAAAGCCTTTATTTTTACTCTGTCTAGGGTTAGAAAAGATGCCTTCCACAATGGCACGTGTTGCGCACGTAAGAGTGAAGAAGTTGTGAAACTCTCAGAGCTATTTTAGCATTTTTGTCTGCCAGAATTCCCCGTTAGGCTCTACAGCAATGGCCCAAAAGGGTGCTGATGACCCGAGTTCTGATGCTAAACCTCCCCACCCTCCGAATCCAGTAACTCTCCTGTTTTCCTGTGCACAGCAAACCCTGCTGCAGTACTTGACCTGCCTGTAGGAAACAGCTACATCGATCCGGTACCCATTGCCAGCCACGTCATCAGCACCGATGCAGTAGAAGGTACTGAAAAATGTTTCTTGCCGTTCTGTTTTACTGTATTTTATGCATCTAACCCCTACTTAGGTTGCTTAGCCCTTACTGCCTGCCTGTCACGTATCACTAAAGGACACGCTCTCCGTTTCTTGCAGCCCTGACAGCATACAGCCCCTCAGCTCTGGTTTTAAACACCATGTTGAAACAGCACCTGATGCTGACTCAGCAGTTTGTAGAGAACATCCACCACCTTCACTTCTCCCTCGTGGAGTCACTAGAGCAGGAGAAGTTCCACTACCATACGCTGGAAGAGGCTAAAGAGGTATCTGTGATAGACTAGGCAGCAGCCTAGATAGACAGTTTATGCCTTTACAAACACTTCCAGGATTTGCAGCAAACAGATTTTGTGTATTATTCATTAATCAGATAATGTTCATGTTATCATTTAATATATTACTTCATAGAACAATACTATAATGCTTCTGCCCGTATTAAAAACAAGTCAGGAGTTTATACAGTAGCAAAGACTAAATCTTACTGGAGGCCACAGTTTTGAAAGAATAAGAATCTGCTGTTCCTTCAGCTGTCCTCAGATGAGCAAGAATCTTTCTAATATTGCAACAGAAGCATCCGTTTCTGGTGCTCGTATAGAAAAGTGCAGGTATCTTGACACAAAGTTATTTAATAAATACTAGAAAGTATTTATCTACATAATAAGGAAATTTGTGTATTATCTTTTTTTTGCAGTACATCAAGAATCACAAATCCCCACCTCTAACAATTGAGCAAGCACGTAAAGAAATTCAGGAAACACAGGAGGAAAAACTGCTTTGACTCTGAATTTTCAGTAAAATCTACATTTACAGATTTCAAGCTGGAACAAGAAACCCTTCCCAGTTCCACAGATAAGTTATAAACTATGTACTAGAAGGGTTTGTACTAACTGCTGTGTATCTTATTATAAATAATTTCTTTTCCTACATCTGACTTTTTTTACTCATGTACACGATGGAGACATAGGAGCCTTCAGCCAGACTGCGTCAGCGTTCAGTAAAAGAGACACCCAGAAACCACTTCTCTCTAAAGGCAGGGTGGAAATCATCACAGTATGCGTGTTATCACGTACATCGTGCGATCACGGGAGGTGCGAGTCTGTACTGCAGCACCCAAGGCCTACGGGCACAGGAGAACAATACCAGAGCCTGACTTCAGTGCCATGTTTAAGTGGTGTTTATATATAATTAGCCATGGCAGATTACTACAAATCATAACCAGGCAAAATTAAGATGAATTCAAGACAAGGAAAGCTTATGGACAATTACAGGAATCCATTTACTCTGAAATATGAGCTGCCATTTTATTTTTATATAAAAAAAGTGTTTATTGGAAGGCAAAACAATAAAATTCACAAGTTGATAACATACAGGTGTTGTATGCCGATTCACAGACAGTTACAGTTCCACAACTACAGTAGATCTAGAACAAACTGATATTTCACCATATTAATTGAATGGTTTTAAGAGGGTTTCTGCTATACAAACAAATGACTCTGGAAGAGGTTACCACCACGCAGACCTCGGGAGTGGAAGTGCAGTGTAAGGGCCTAACATCTTTAGCTGGTGGTCTCTGCAAACAGTTACAAAAGGTTGGAATTTTTTTTTTTTCCTCATTTAGATTCAAGGAAGTTTCCAAGAATGTTTCATCGTTAGAAACTTGCAGAGCAGAGAAAAATCGATTCTCTTCTATTCAACTAATTAGCTTTTATTAAAGGGTATATACAAAAATAGAAAAAAGCTGAAAGAATGTCTTCCGTTACAAAGCATTGAACATCCCTTAGAGCGCTTGAAAAGCTAGACCAGTGAACCCTCGTGTTCTGACCAGAGTTGGGACTGCAGCAGCTGGTGTGTAGGGGCGTTAAGTTGGAGGGTAGGCTCTAACAAGCTCGCACAGTGCTCATAGGTCACCTGTACTGGAACTAGGTGCTTCATTCCCCATTTAGACATTAGGATACACTGCTCAGCATCAGTCTGACTTGATCCCAAGGCAGCACCCCTCCACTTCAAATAGAATTAACCTTTTGAGAGAAATAAACATACATTATGGAACTAGAGAACATATAACCACATCAGATAACGTCTGTATTCCACAGGAATGAATGAATCACAATCCTGCACCAGGGAGAGCTTGACTGGGGTTTAACTCTAGTATAAAATGGGAAACTAATTTTAAAAAATTTGCAAAATAAATGGAAATTCTTAAGCTTGCTAAGACATGTCATAGTTACGACTGGCCTTTTTTAAACACTAAACAACAAGTGTTGAAGTACATGTCATAGCTTTCCATTTTTCACCATAGTTTTAAAGGTAATTCATTTGTCACTTCCTCCAGACTTTAATCCGGATTTATACAAGTTTAATGTTTTGTAGAAGATGCAAGACATCTTTCTTCAGAGAGTCTTATTCGGGTGGTGGAGGGTCTTGCGTTTCACGCTTCACTGAAACAATAGGGAAAAGAGTTCTTACACATTCTGCAGTTACCTAAGCTGACTGAAACGTTTCATGGACTGAGGACTCTATCAATAAGGAGTTTTTCTTTTTGGGCTTTATTTGAACCCATTTTATTGCACGGATCTACCGCAGCCGTAGGCAGAAGTGACTTTTCATTGAGCATGCCAATTTTTTTCCTTTTAATCATTGCCAATCGCAGTTGTTCTATATAACACAGACTCTCTGCAAAAATCTATCATTTGGGTAACTGTCTCCATCTCTTAGGAAGCACCTCCACTTTTTTCTGAACCCTTCCTGTGCTCCAGTGAGTTTATTCCCAGTTCTGACTTGGTCAGAAGACAGCGCTAGTTGTTGGAAACTCTTGAGTTGGGCAGAGCCAAGCACTAAGCGTGCTCCAACTTCATTCCAAGCAGGAAGCCCTCCCTGCGCCAGCAGCATCCCGCCTGGGCACAGCTGCCTCCTCTACCTCGGGGCTCACTCCGGGTCTTTGAGGGGTTACGCTCAGAGGTGCAGGCCGTTGGTACTGCAGCCAGCAAGTGGCTTACACACCACAGGCTAATTAATGTTTTAGAAATGAGAATACAACACAACTCCTAGAAAGGAAAAGATGCAGAGTAATCAGAGTATACGTCTACTTACCTGCTGGTTTATTGCATCCATTATATTAGAAAGAATTAAGAGTTACTAGTCTTTTGATTTGGGTTTACAGTAAATAAGACAAAATCGCTATCAAGTCTGCACAAGTTTTTAACATTGCTTAGAAATGTTCACTTACATTCATCTCTGGCCTTCATGCGCGCGATAAACGAGTAACTTTTATTTCTTCGGTAGTTTTCATAAGGGTCATCTAATGCAACTCCCACTCCTTTATATTGATCCCATTTGTCTCGGATATCCCCTCCCTTAATTGGATCCTGAATTCCTTGTTCCTTGGCTCCCAATCCACCAGAGCCACTCCATCCTGCGGAAAGGACACAACATTGTAATCCTTAACTTTTTTTTTTTTTATTACTAGAATCCTGAGAACAGACAAACAGACATTTTTGGAAACAACCAAAGAAAGTGTCAATTTGGTAGAGCAGGACAGGAACAGCCAGGCTGAAACATGAACCGTCCCATTTACTGAAAAGCATTAACATGCGATAAACTCTGGGAGCTGGCAAACATCAGCGCTGTCTCTAAGACCTCTGAAGGGGGCAAGGGGAAAGGCAGCGCGAGGCCAATGTGTCCAGGGAGCCGCGCTGAGCTGCACCGCAGGGGATGAAGTGCCTTGGGGAGCTCAGTTCTCACACAAACTCACCCCCCCTGTGTCTTCCATACCCTTCCCAGAAAGGCCACCACAGCTCCGTATTCTATATATTCATATCTCTGAATATCCTTACGCTGACCTTGGCATAACAAGGGATAATTACTTATGAACATGCATTAATTAATTCTATCCAGGAGCTGGGTGCCTGGTTTTGTTTCCTGGCTTGTTTAAGACTCCAGAACAGCATCTTACCCATTTTCACTAGCATTTGATGGCCTTTATTTTCTTCTCCAAGCCTTGATTCTGGTATAGGAGGCCCAGAACTGGAGCCCAAACCAGCAGAAGAACTAAGGGAAGAAAAAGAACAAATTAGGAACAAGCGATCCTGTTCTGACACAAGGCAAGGTCATTTATATTCTGTTACACATTAACACCCAATATAATCCCATCTATTCTACTGAGATATTCTTTTTTAAAGCTATTAGATTATGGAGTTATAGAGGTGCCAGAAACACCCTAACAGCTTCTTGGTAGAAGGGAAAGCAAACTCTACAGTCTTCCTAAAAGAGAGTGCTCAGAGGACTCCTCCTGCTTCCTAAGAAGGTGTAAGGAGGCCTTCAGAGGTGCACAGTGTTTTGTTAAAACAGAAAGCCATCACAACAGGGGAACATTCTCCCTGTAAGCACATATAGCATATAGATTGTTTCCAAACCTGCTTTCCATCTTCTTTTCTACTACTTGTTGAAATGCTTAATAAATGCAGGGTATGAGAAAGCACCCTTGCTGGTACTTTTCCAAACAACCCAGGTAAAAAGAGAAATAAAACCCCAAAAGCTTACGGAGGAGTAGGGCTGCGAGACCGGGACCGGCGCCGCCTTCCTGGGGAGTACGATTTCGATCTTGATCGTGACCGTGATCGTGAGCGGCTGTGAGAAGAGCGGGACCTGCTCCGGCTTCTGCAGAGGGAGGGCACAGGAGACAGAGGCACAAGTTACCGGAGCAACACCTGCAGTTCCTCATTCAGCCTGGAGTGCTGGGGTTTTCCCACCCCCAAGTTCCCCAGATCCAGCCCACTGCACTCTACCTGGACTGAGAGCGGGAATAGGATCGTGATCGAGAGCAAGAGCGAGATCGTGACCTCGAATAGGAACCAGATGATTTTGAAGATCGCGAATTGGACCGGGAGGATGAGCGCCCTCGGCTTTTCGACCGACTGCGAGACCGAGAAGGCCCGCTGCACAGAGAAAAGCAGAGAAACTCCAGTGAAACTCCTGGGAGAAGCACGAGAAACAAATATTCTTCTGATCAAATTCAAATTACACACAAACAGTGTATTTCTGCAGATGACCCAGTGAAAACTTGTGTGGCAAAAACCGCTTTCTGCAGATCAGACAGAAATTCCAGCAAGTTGAAACTCAGTTATTCCATCAGCGTGTTGCCGGAAAGACTTTCCTCCTGCATTTAGACCAAGGTATTCCTAGCACCTCCCAAACGAAGACTTCACATTGGAAGGCTGCAAACAACAGCATCTCTTACCTATTTCTCTTTTCCTGGCCTTTCCTCCGTCTCGCTCTCATTTTAGCTCTGAAGAATTCGTACAGTCCATTCTGCTCCCAGCCTTCACTGCAATAAATCAACCACGCAAAGAACCGTCAGCTGTGAAATTCTACTTTGATCAACGGAGACGTTCAGGATTTCCGCTAGATTTTGTAGGGAACAAAGGGCCTGGGCAAAAAAGGTCTCGCAAATCTCAGCGTAAGATCAAACAGCGTGTGCAGTTTAAAATACAACACGAGCACTCATTTCAGCATTAGAAGAACCAAGACACAGGCGAAGGAAGAGAGAGGCACTTGGTGGCTCGAGACAGCTTCTTAGGGCATTTTCCTTACCATATTGTTAGCTACACCTACTCTTACCTGTTTCTAGGCCTGTCATGAGATGGTGGACTATAAAATGCCTCAACCGCAGCCAGTAGTCTCTCACTGGGGGGCATTGGGGGTGGAAGACGTATATCTTTAGGATCTAAAGGTTTATACTCATGATCTTCAAGCTGCCGGAAACAAAACAAATTACATTTGTGTCATGTGTCGTGGGGTGGCTACCTGAAGAGATAAATATAGATTTAACTGTGTAGGGACCTCACATTTCACTAGGGGATAAAAGAAATGGTCCAGAAATAAGGACTCTGCAGATGACCCAATGCTTTCTTGTGCTATCACTACCATTTTGAGTTCTCGGAGAAAAGCCAGCACCACACAGGTTGCAGCATTAACTAGATCACCAGGTAGATAAAATACAGCTCTCATCTATCCACCTTTGTGCTAAGACTGGCTGGATGGAAGCCTTGGCAAGAGCTGGTGCGCGCCGAGAGTAACGCAAAGTGAGAGATGAAGAGACCTCTTTGTTCACCTCATAGACATAGAATGCATAAACGTCTATATCCCCACAGATGCCGATACAGATACATTGCCTGCTCTCTATAATTCCTTGTTTGTATGTGTAACATTATTGTTGCAAAACATCTTTGTAAGAAAGAACTCTGAATACCAAAATCTAGTACACAGTGGCCACATCAGAACTGCCAGGTCCCTCTGCCCATCTGAAAATCACTGGGGATTCCTATTTTCTAAAAATGGAGGCAAGATTTTCAAGAGTACATTATTCTTTCCCTTATGAGAGCTCAAATGGCTTTCACTGGGATATTGGATCCAATTTTACCATTTTCGCTACCTTCTTCCCCCCCTCCTGCCCTTGGACACCCCTACAACAACTTTGGTTGATGGCTGCCAGATGGAAAGATTTGAAATTTTAACTGTCCGCGTTAAGCTGTCCCTAATATTGACAATGGGATTTTGATATTTTAATCCTACTAGTCAGGGCCTGTCGCAAGCACTTACTTTTACAAGTGGAGCCATCAGTCCAGCAGGAAGATCAAAGTAGGGAACGTTTGGCACCAGACTAGGATCATCATGGTTCATGTGAGGGGGCCCTTGTCGCCGCATGTGAGGAGGCTGCCCGTTAAATCCATGCGGGGGAGGCCCGAAATCAGGGTGCTGTGGCCCTCCCCAGGGAGGATGTTCGCTGATCCCAGGATGAGGCAATCTGTGACTGGGGTGATGATGAGGAGGTCCAATTTCTGCAGAGTAGAAGGGTTAAAACATTTTATTTAGCTCTAGAGAAAGGAAAGCAATCAGAAGCATGTACTTCAATTAGTGCATTTATTCTAAAAAACAATCTTGGCACACAGAGCCTCGCAGACCAAGAAAAGCAACAGAACTGAAGAATTAAGAGGCCGGCTACAGGTCCACATTCATGAATATCTCACAGCACATCTCCCTCCCTGGCCACAGAAACTGCTCTCATGACAACAGGATACTTCAGCCCTAAGCCACTGCTTTCTTTGGGACATACCGCAGCCAACCAGTACCACAAGAAAGACACGCTCGAGAACAGGTTTCAGATGCAGCAGGGCAGCTACTGACGAGATCCATTTCTGAAGCCTAAATACACAATAACGTCGTAGCACGGACCTGTAGTTAGTTCTGTCTCTAAGCCAAATCATCATATACAAGGAAATAAATATGGCAGAAATTAACTCACATGAGTAGGTGACAAGAAAATACTTTGTTTAAAGAGGCTTTTTGAGAAGAGGTAGAGGAAACACCCTGTTCAAATAGAAGTGAATGACATACACACAATCACTGATGGACAAACCATTTGCCATGAACGCCAGGACCGAACCCTGCCGAACGCACTGCACTACACAGAGGAAAAGGCAAGACTGACAATCACCGTCTTCTGCAGCAGGACCAACAGTTTTTCCAGGAGCAGCCATTCGATCCACTGCCCAGTCTTCTGCCAGTGCTATCTGCCTCATCTTCACCAGAGCTCGAGCAGAGTCGGCATTGTCATTGCTTCACCGCTTTCCTAATTTTAGCCATCCGTTTTAGCAGATCCCCTCCTCCAACAACTTCACATGAAACAACAGCTGTTTTGGATCACCACTACAATCCAAAACAGAGCATCTTTTTCTGAGCTTAAACCTTAATTCCCCCAGGACAAGAAAAGCTGTTTTCCCCACAACTCTTAAAAAAACCCACACCAAATAAACAACAAACCCAAAGGAAAAACAAAAAAAGAACAATCTCTACTGAAGAAGTTAATCAGAATCCTAAATATATAAGCTCCAATTCATTGGTTTTCAATGATTCTTGGACTTGGGGAATTGACAATCTTTTAAGCTTAAAATAGCAACTCCTACATAGCAATGTAATTGCTCTTTGAAGTGGCTTGTCTTACAGAGCCATGGTGATCTTTAGACTATACATGGATAAGGATCATTCCAGAATAATCATAACTTCTGTGTGTGAAACAGAAACTACATCGGGGCAGAAGTACACCAGAGTTCAGGAGGGAGCCCGCGGCCACATCCGAGCCACAAAGGCCGGGCAAACAGAGCACTGACTGCACGCAGACATCCCCGGCCTCCAGCACCAGAGCAAAGCAAACAAGACGGGAGAACCGGAGGTAGGGATCATTTCACCAGACACTACCAAGCCACACAACATTAAGGCAGGTAAATGGATGAATGTATGCACACGAACAAATGCTTCCAGCCTGGCTTCCTCTATCCATGGAGGACACGGCTGCAGAGCCCTCATCTACGGCCTGCTGTACAGCAGACCGAATTTAGAAGCAAATGCTGCTTCTCGCCTTTGTGCTTACTATTTTTAAAGTGAAATAGTGCCAAAAGGGGTGCCTGTAGAGATGCTGACTTGAGTTTGGATTACGATTTCTGGTTATCTGCATTCCTTAGGGAAGGAAGATTCAAAAAGCAAGGAAGCATCCAAGTCTGCATGTTGCTTCCTACTGAGCCGTTAGCAGTAGGTTCCCAAACCCCCAAACTCAACATTTCTGAGGAAAAACACAACAGTCCACCAAGAATAAGCTGTCACCCCAAAGCACTAACGAATTTTGTAATGGCAATCAGCATCGCAACGTAAGAAAACCTGGCCTGGTACACACTTTACCTTGAGGAAAATCCCCCTGGGGGTAATCAAAACGATGAGGATAAGGAGGCCTTTCAAAGGGATGGCGAGGTGGAAAATCATCCTGCATGAAGCGAGGTGGAAAGCGGTTGAAATTATGTGGATGCGGGGGCTGGTTGAATTGGGGATGTTGCTGATGTGGAGGAAATGGGCCTCTGAAGTGAGGTGGCCGCTGCATTCGAAATGGAGGTTCCCTTTGACCCCCACCCCATGGAGGTTGTTCGTGCTGGTTGTTCCACGGTGCTTCAAACTGGTTGTTCCAAGAAGGATCAGGCTGGTTGTTCCAAGGCGTCTCTCGCTGATTGTTCCAGCCTTGATCTCTCTGTTCGTTCCACATTCCTTCATGGTTGTTATTCCACGGAGGACAATGAGGTGGTCCCTAGTGGTGAAGAAAAGAAGCCTGGTCATTAGGCTACAAAAATAAAGAATGCAATAAAAACAATCTACCTTTCTGAAGTACATACAGCCTGGAGGCAATACACACAAGTGAAAGAACTTTCCTAATACAAGGTCCGAACAACTGCAGCTCCGGAGAAAAGACAGGAAAAGACCAAGCTGTTACTGAGCCAAATAGCTCTGTACCCAAGACAGTACTTCTAGTTCACAGGGAAAGCGTGATGGCTGGCAAACTGAACTACAATTTATTCTTTGCCTTTAACTGGGCTCAGAAGGAAGCTTGGCATTTGAATCCGAATTTATAACTTTCACAGCTTTTCGTCACATTTCGGTCATTCTGAACCTCCACTTCCCTCCACACCTCCTTTCAGAACTGTTTCTTACCTGTTGTTGACCCCACGGTGCAACAGGGTGAGGTTGATCAAACCAGGGTGGTTTATTTGGAGGAATCTGATCGTGAGATCCAGGGCCACGTGGTCCACCAGAGGCAGGATCCTGCACTCCAGACCCTGTTGTGTCATACTCTGCAGAACCAGCTAGAGGCAGCTGGGATTTACCATCATCTGAAACAAATTGGAGACTACTATAAGCATTCAGGTCACAGGTAGTTAATAAACCATCACAGCACACCTACAACAGGCTCCATCTGAATTTTTTGGTAAACATTCTGCAGAAATCTACTACTGGGAGAGAAGATTTCCAATCACAGTTTAACATTCATGTCTTTAGTTCTTTTTATACTCCAGCATCAGAGCATGCCAGCTGCAAACCTCCAAAGAGTTTCAAGCTTTTGCCTGAACCAAACCAGCACAGCACAGTACCTCACTACTGAAAAAGGAGCAAACAAACAAAACAATCTCACAATGTTGCCACCCACTGATTTCTGCACAGGTCCCCAGGCCAGGCTGGTACCTGCTTGTGTAACTGGAGCAGATGGCGGAGCCGAGGCTGGTGCTGCTGTGGGGGCTTGAGGAGGGGGGGTGGATTTCACCTCGTTCTCTAGCGGTGGTATTTGTATTTGTTGCTGCTGCTGCTGCGTTAAACTGTTTACAAACTCTTCATGTTGAGTTTTCAGGTTCTGTATCTGCTGTTGGAAGGCTACCTGTACAGGCTGTACTACCGTTGCGTATTCAGTGATCAAATTTGCCTGATAAAAGGAGATAAATTAAGAAGAACAAGTTAATGAGAACACCATACCTAAAACAGTTATCCTATCTGCTCAGACTCTCCTATGTTGCTCTCCACCCCTGCCCAAGAATCACAGGAGAATGCAGAACAGCCTACTGGCACAAGAACCTAGTCACACTATCCAACTCCGTGCAGATTTCCAAAATATTCTCTGCAGGCTAGAATCCACTGTCTATATTAATGCTCAGCTTTCAAATACAGCTAAAATCAACAGCATTAATTATTAATGCTAAAAATGAATAGTTCCTGCTGCTGCAACAATTTTTATGCCTTGTGTACACAGTTTAAAGCTATGGTTTCTTTAGTTTCCATTTCACCGAACACTCATTTCCATCAAAAGACAACGTGCTGTCAAATATGTACATGACTGTAGTAGTTACAAACACAGACTTTCCAGGATCGTATCAGCAGATGGATTATTGAATGTTTGAAATAACAATGGTATGCCTTACATGATTTTCGTAATCTCTTGTAAATGACTTCAAGGTTCGGGGGGAAGGCGGGGATTAATATTTAACTTTCAAAAAAGAAAAACATTTCCGAAATTTGTTTTCAAAATATTCCCACCAATAGAAAAGAGTTACTTTTCTTTTGTGGCTAACCTGGTACTGGCCAAGTCCAAGAGCCGGGCTCTGTAACTGCTGAATGATTGACTCATCAAAGTACCCATTTTTCTCCCATAGTTGAAGAAGCTGCATAAATTCAAAAGTGAAATGTTTTTAGAAATGTTGAACAATAAAAGAAAAGTCAAGGCACAGCATTTTTATGTCTCTAGCTTTGACAAAAGACCTAGGATTTCAGGACTTGTCTTTGAATCACTGAAGATTCAGATGCATTCACCATGACAACAACTTTTAAACAAAGCCTAGGTACTTTCAAGTTCTAGTCCAAACGTGAATTAAAGCACACTCTGTTATAGACTTTACAAAGACAATCACACCGGAAAAATCTCAGTGGTCCTCTTCCACCCTCCTGGTTTTTTATTTGCCTAGCACCAACCTAACGACTCAAAGCACATAGTTAAACCAAAACCAGGTACTCACTCTGGCAATCTTCTGCTGCTTATCCTCCTCCACCGCTAGAAAACTGGTACAATAAATAGGCACAACCACCTTCTGCAAAGCAGCCAGAAGATCTCGTGCTTGCTTCCGCTGGCTTCAGAAAAGGAACGGGAAGAGAAGAGTTACTGCCTTTCGCTATAGCACTAAGAGCATTGCAATACTCAATTTCTCACAACTTCTGCTACGCTAAAAATAGTGGCTCATAAAATAGAGAGTTCTCTCCTTTACATTTTTACTGTAAAGTCTTCTCTGGAGGACAAACACACAAAGTAAGTAAAAGCTGAATTTGATTATTAAAGCACTAGATCTTTGTGCCAGCTATGGATACAGCTGCTAAAAAATAATGAATACATTAAAAATTAAAAGTGACTAATCAAACTAGCAATGTACCTAGCAGAGAGACTTCACTGAATTAATCATCCAACTGAAAACCCCAATTTAATTCTTACCAGTGATGCAATACATCATTGATTAAGTAGATAAGATGCAACCGAAGCTCAAAGTGAGCTCCTTCTGCCGTTATACGATTTCGCAGGTGCCCAGCCATCAGCTCACAGTGCGCAGGAGATTTTGCGTTACTAAACATCCAGTTCTTGCCAGCCTTAGAAAAGCAAATTAAAAGTTTTCTAAGTTAGTCTAATGTGTTCACGTTATATGGACTTCCTAGAACTCTGAAATAACTGCAAGAATGGAAGCTTTCAAGTAACAGCTATTATCTCACCTACCATACAACAAAACATTAAAGCTTCCGTTTATTATACGGACAACCTCAAAATTCAAACTGTATTTAAAGCACACCACCACCAAATAACCGCTCAGATTTAGACCACTTACTGAGATTGCATCTTTTGTACAAGTGTCAATTATTGGCTGCAACAAGTTGTCAAATTCATTCATATCTAACTGGGTTTCCTCCAAAACTTTCTGCATTTGTTGCTCAATTGCAAGGGCTACCGCTGATGTGACTTGTTCCTGAAAAAAAAAAGAAGAAAAGAAAGAATTATATTACATCCAATATTCTTTTTAAGAACTGAGCTGCTCTATCCCTGTCCTCTTAACTGTAAGTAGCCATCTCAAAGACCAAGACCTTTTACAAGCAACGTGACCACGTATAAATATTCCAGTAATTTGTTTTTGAGAAGAAAAGATTCTTCTCACTCTTCAGGAAAAGTCCAGTTCATTTCCACCTCTAAAATCTCTCCATCCCTAATCAGAATCCACATTACAATACCACTAGTGGGAACGCCTTGCAGTTCACAGCAAGCTGCAGCGTTACACAAAGATTAAAGCGGTCACAATTTATTCCACTCTGCAAACCAACAAGGTTTTTCATATAATACATAAACTGTTTTCATCACACACGAATCTTGCTAGCACATCAGATACAGCTGCTTTAAGGAGATGGCGGCAGTTGCCACAAAACAAAAATAAGCAAAGTATGACTCCCTCTCTCCGCTCACCAACATACGATGCTGCCGCTACTACTCAGAAGGAAACCTTTGTCTCGCACTTCACTCCTAATTTTTACAGCCACTGGCAGCCTAGAAGAAACCAGTTGAGTGCTTATCTTAAACCAACCTGTCTCATGGCAAGGAGATGCTGCTCCTGCTGCTGCAGGTTCCACTGGCTCTGCTGGATAAGTTCCTCCACGGAAGGAGTGCCCTGAGGAGCTGGGATCGGTGCAGCCGGCGGGAGAGACGGCTGGGGCAGTGGCTGGATCTGCGCAGTAGCCTCGATATCTTGACTTTGCTTGCACAACACTATCAGACAAAGCAAACTTTTAAAGTAAGCCTCCCAGAGAGATCTGCTACCACCAGCCCACACAGGAAACCCGTGCTGGTGTCAAGACAGACCCTCCCTCTTTGCACAGTTGCTTAAAACCAAATGAGAACCGTGCAGTCGAAGGTGCACGGCGCCAAAGAGGAATGTCAGCAACTCCTTGTGCACTTGGAGAGGAAAAACTCCAACACAGGACCTGACCCCGGAGCTGCCGCGCTCAGCCAGCCTGTTCGTGAGGGCCCTCCGGGTGTTGAGCTCCGTCTCACCAAACTGCCGGTACCGGCGGAGTGGCCCAGCCTACCTCCAAACCCGCCAACTTGGGGCGTGAGGAGCCGCGGGCAGGGCTCGGCCAACTACCTGGCACTTAGAGGGCTGGAAGAGGCTGCAAACCAGTCCTGGCGGGTCAGAGCGCGGCCAGGAGGGAGAAAAGTGGCTCCGCCAGCCGGGGCCNGCGCTCACCGTCGGGCGGCAGCGGCATCTCCATGGCTGCGGGACAACGGGCCGCCACCGCCGCTAGGCCGCACCGGCCGGAAGTGCCGTGAGGCGCCAGGCGGCACGCGCAGCCGCGCTTTACGGCCGCGTCGCCATGGAGACGGCGCAGGGCACGTACGGTCGTTTCCCCGCCCCACGCGCCTGAGGGGAGGCGCGAGCGGGCACCGGGCCGCGGCCTCCCGGCGCTCCCGGAGCCGTC
>VXBO01013010.1:293564-322681 GCA_013400135.1 Rhinoptilus africanus | reverse complement strand
CCCCCATTATCTTGTTCTTGTTAACCTGGATTAGGCTATAATTTAATTAGAGTTTTCTAAACTAAAAGCCCAAGTTCTAAGATAGCATGATCAGATTCAACTTCAGTCAAGTCAAGGAAGTTCTGCTCACAAACATTAGCAGCATTCATAACCCATCTCTGAAGTTTCAGTAGGACCATTTCCTCTTTCGGACTGTATGGTGGAAGGCAGTCCACAGAACTACCTCCACAGTCAGCCAAAAGAATAAGATCAGGTTGAACTTTGCACTTAAAAATAAATTCTTTATTATCCAGAAAGGAGCCAGATCATCATCTCACACCACGGAAATGGTCATTTTTAAAGCAATAAATAAGTGGAGGGAGTGTTCTGTACCACACTCTGAATTTTGTCACTGGTACTAATGTCTCGCTAGTAAAAACTTCATACTTACACTATCAAAAATTTCACTGTACAACAGCTTTTCTGCTAAGGAAAGAAGGCCCCTAAAATCTCCTTTTGCTGAAGCAGGAACAGTAACAGACTGATTCAGCGAAACCCGAGTTCAACTGGTTTCATTCCTTTCGTGCCCAAATGCAGTATCTGACGCACAACAATCAACTTGTCTAGAATCAAGTACGTTCATTTATATTAACTGAATCAGCTCTTCTTAAGCACGATTCATCTATTTACTGCTGATTCAAGTAATTTTTTCCTAACAATTTCCTATTCAAGCTAGGGATCTGCAGGAACAGAGCAGGATACAAGTTTTAACTTCTTGCAACAGAAAGTAGAAGTCAGGCTAAGTGCACGCAGCAACTCCAACAGCAGTAATCAGGAAATGTAAAAAAGCAATTAGGGCTAAAAGGATAAACTTAAGAAACAATTAAGAATCATGATTATTCAAACGAATGCATTCATAATATATGAATCATGTAAGAGAGCATCATTTATGCCTAAAACTGAGAAGAAAACACCGTAAACCTTTCAGTTTCTAAAGCAACAAAACAATTTTGTACGAACAGGTGTGAAGCAAGTAAAAAAAAATCATATTATTCCAACCACTTTATTTGTGAAGGTGTTTTCTGTATTGCCAAGGAAGAGCAATGTCTGAAGTTACAGGGCTACATTATTCAGAAAACCATCATGACCTTGAGCTGTGTGTGTTTGTTATCCCCAGTGACTCGGAGAACGGTGATTTTAGAGAGCTCTGTTTCTCGCTGCCTGAAGTACGCTTCTCCAAGCGATCAATCTTTCCACTGTCTATTCTATCAGAAACACTTCTGGTTTGTCATCAAAAATAGAAGGCATCGGCACAAAAGTCCTTAATACCCACGTGAAGTTTTGTAGTTGCTTGAGATGAATTCAGCTCTACCTGTCTGCAACTGACACACGTGAGCCAACCCCCCTCTAACAGACAAACCCTGACAACCTGACGCCTCGCTTTCACCTCTTTCTGAAAGTTTCATTAAAAGAAAGTATCATTAAAACATATTAGAGAACAAATTAAAGGTGACGTTATCAGTGTGGATACAACGTACTGGCCAGAGTTTAGCTGCCAAGAGAATCATCAGTTGACAGACTGAAAAGGAGCGGTGACAGCAGGTATTTCACTCTGAAGCTTCGTACATGCGTCTCACCAGCATCTCTGTACAAGAGCTACACTGTGCACTTAGGTCCAGTGTAAGATCTAGCTGTTTCGCGTTTAAAGCTCCGCTCAGCAGAAGTTGATGGTCTGTACCGCTTTCACTACACATGCATCTTCCCTTCTGCAAAACCTGGACAATAAAATGGCTTTACATTCATGGATGTACTAAAAGTTTCTGACAATGTTGGGGACACTTTGATATCACAGTCTCTACCTGTTTGCCAGGATTCTATATATCAAAACGATTTAAGTTGTAGGTAGTTGGATAGTTTTGCCGATTATACTGGAAGTGGTCTGTTAAGATATTGGTTCGACCGTACTGATAGTCTCCGTGTTGGGCAAATGCCGTAAGTCCATTCTGAGACTTTTCAGGAGTGTTTCGATACCGCTCCAAATTCACAAGGTCTCCAGTTGTAACTGGAAGTAGCTGCTTCTTTGCTTCTTGGTTCGCATCATATTTTGTCTAGGAAAGAAAGAAAGAATGTTTTTCTTAGAAATCACTTAACACATTCATATACCTAGAAAAAAGCATAGTTTTACGATTACGCTACTATCTATGCCTGTTAGACTCTTAAAATATTAGTGGCTTCTAACAAAAACCTCATTCCTCTCACATACCAAATCAGTAAGCTGCTCTTTTGCTCAAGAGATTTGAGTGAGTCTCTTCCCAATCTTTATTTTTAAAGGAAATATTAAGATCAAAATTTAAGTTTATGAGAGACCTAAGAGCTGGCCTGACCCAAGCGCGTCGCTGAGGTGATACACGTTATCTCCTCTGCAGTGATGTTTTACGCCACACATTCTACGGTTTTGTTCGAGCTACTAAAGCTACTGGACTGTTTTCAAGAGAGTTTCCTCAATAAATAACCAACCAACCAAGGCCTTACCTTGTTGTATAAGAAGACCCCCAAGATAGCTGTCATCATTCCAAGGACATTGGTGCTCGTAACGGGATTGCGAAGCATTATAAGGGACACTGTGATGACCATGATTCTTTTTGTGGCATTTGCGACAGAGTAACTCAGCGGGCTGATCAGGTTGAGAATACTGAAGGCAATGACGTTTTGGGCAAAATTACAGAATCCACTGATTATAAGCAGCATCAGGGTCCAGGACCAATGAGACATCGTGCTCTGTTGTAAAGACAAATATTGCAAGAAAAAAATACAAATCTCAGGGTTCAGATAAGAGACAAAGAAACAAAAATACAACTCGAATCACTTTTTACCTGCCTTTGATAGGAAGAACATCTGCGACTGAACTCTAAAGAGGCACCCGAGTATGTTACATGAAACTAGCAACTCCGAGAGAACACCTCTCTACACGCTGCTACGCGCATTCCAGCTGCGTTTGTTCCAGTCTCCAGCTACTCGTTCCTGAGATTCACGCTGTAACGCAAGCTACCTCTCCCAGCCCTGACAGGAACTCTCACAATAAACACCAGGCTTATTTTTTTATAGTGTTTTGTGAAACGATTTGCAGGTGTTTCACAAGAGTTCCTTCTGTGCCAATGAGGAACTACACTGAAACACAGCAGTGCACTTTTTTGGTACGGGTGATGGTGTGTGTTTGTTGGGTTATTTGTGGGGTTTTTTTTTTAATCTTTTCTTTCTTAATAGCAAACAGTTTCCTAAATACAACACTTACCAAGTCATTCTCTACTAAGAAGGAAGAAAGATCTACCAAAACCCACGTTGGGATCATGAAGAACACAGCATGGCACCCAAGTATGTTCAGCAACCGAAGATGATGTATTCGGGAATCTCTTAACACCTGACAAAAAAACATCATTAAACAGCCTTTCTTCAGCTACTGCCCACGTCACCAGCAGAGATTCAAGAGCCATGAAACAGTAACAGCTTTAGACAACAGATAAATTATGAAAATAAATAAATGCTGTTACAGTATGAAATTCCTGCAAGGATGACCAAAGAAAAACAGACGTCCATTTGAAAAACAATGGCTTCTTCAGCAGTGACTCTCAGCGTTAACAAGACAGTAATACGTTTAAAATACTCTACAAACCAGAAATCACCTTGTAACTAAACAGCTTCAAGACACGTGTTTTAACTTTGTTTCTAAGACTTCAAGGAATGCCTGGTGTTGACACTGACTCCTTCACTACAGAGAAAGGATTTGATACAGCAAGATACACTACAAGCTTTCAAACCAACTGTTCAATTTAAGCACTATCGAACTGTCAGTGGGGAAAAAACCCAACCACGCCCAGGAGTAAAGAATAACTCTGAGTTCTGCCCAATTTTCACTATAACAGCTTTGTCAGGTAGGAAGAGCTGTAGAGAACAGGCGTGTGAAACAGGTAACCATTACTTTGGGCTCCTTTAAGGTCCGCTTAAAAAAATAATATTTATGTGCTGGCAAGGACATACTGTCCTGCTAAAGGATGATGCTACTGGCCAATCTCACAAACAGCACAACCGTTACCTTCTTTGAGAAGATGTTCTGAAGTGAAAAACACAGAGTAGCAGCAAGGGCACTGATGAGTCCCCACATGTCAAAGGAAAGTTCCGTGACGGTGGCCAACAGGACACCGGTTATTATGGGGATCAGAGACAAGTACACCTGAAAGAGGAACAGAGAGGAGTAGCTTCCATTCTCTTACGAATTTTCACTTCAACTCAGTTTATACATCCTGCTGATCTGGGGAGGGGAGGAAAGGAGAAAGAAGGATAAAGCAACAGAACCAGGGATCAACTTTTATACTCTCGTAGTTTGAGGAAATTAAGTGCTGAGAACACACACTGCAACAACTACAGTGTATCTGAGACCATCACCTTGCTCGATGCTTAGATGTGTTTTCTTCATATTCACAATAAAAGGAAAAAGGAACTTGTTAAATCTGCATAATCTAATTCCAATCACAGCATTCACCCAGGTAACCAAAGCCTGACCCTTCCTGATGCCAGCCAGCAGAGACCACCACCACCACCACCACCACGAGAAGAAACCTCAGCAAACCTGTCCGCACCTTCGTCGTCTGCTTTTCCTTCATTATGATCCGTGAAAGAAGAACCACCCATATTGGCATCGTCGCTTTTACTGAGAACGGAAAGAAAATGTCGGTGGGGACACAAAGCTTGGGCCAACTCCATTAACACCATGGGCAGGGGGTGAGCGCTGGGGATGGAGGGGGGGCTCAGGTCTGGTCCCACCAAAACCACAACCTCAGCCCACACTGGGTTGTCCCTCCTTGGGACGTGCTGGGCGCTCGTACAAACACGGGCTGGTTCTCGTGCTCTGCGACACTGCACCGGGCACCCAGGGGGCACAGGACATGGCACTGGGCACCTGTAGGGCCCACGCTGGGACACAGGCACCCACAGTGGCCCACGACACAGCACTGGGCACCCACAGGGACACTCAGTGGCTGAGGACGCAGCACTAGATACCCACAGGGGCACAGGAGATGGCACTGGGCACCCACAGGGCCACATGTTGTGGCACAGGACGCCTCAGCGGGCACCCACAGTGGCACGGGACACAGCGCTGGACACCCACGAGGGCACTGGACACCCATATGGGCACACACTGGGACACCAGATGTGGCACTGGGCACCCGCAGAGCCGCGTGTTGGGACACTGGACACCTCACTGGGCACCCGCACAGGCTTCACATCACTGCACCGGGCACCGCTACAAGCCCACACCGGGGACCAGGTCACCGCACCGGGCGCCCGTGCGAGCGTGACCGGCGCCGGGACATCCCTCCGGGCACAAGGACACCCCGCCGGGGCCCGGGACACGACGCCGGGCCTCACCTGTGTGGGCGTAGGAGACCGGGACCCTCCAGAGGGAGACGTGCGCGGAGACGGAGGCGAAGTACGTGCCGAAGGCGAGGGGCAGGATGTACCGGGGGTAGGCGCGGGGCGGCAGGTGGGCCGGGCCGGCGGGCGGCACCCGCCAGGCGCGCAGCAGCGGCGGCAGGAGCCCGCACAGCCCCAGGATGTGGAAGAGGGAGACGGTGACGGGCCGC
This sequence comes from Rhinoptilus africanus, assembly GCA_013400135.1. Taxonomy (NCBI): domain Eukaryota; kingdom Metazoa; phylum Chordata; class Aves; order Charadriiformes; family Glareolidae; genus Rhinoptilus; species Rhinoptilus africanus. The sequence goes on along the minus strand of VXBO01013010.1, from coordinate 317,063 downwards.
GGGAACCCGCCCAGCAGCAGCTTGTTCACCACGTTCCCGCCGGCGCTCAGCCCGTACCNACTCAAAAAAATCTCATTCCTACTCTATAGTTTCACAGGCTGTAAGGGCCCGCAGGGGACAGCAGGCCGTAGGGGCGCAGTGACCACCCCGGAGCAGTGACTGAGCAACGGTCACGCACTCATGGAGATGACTGTTCCCGACCTTTACAACCAGCTCCGGGAATCCCATCACGGCGGCTGCACTAAAGGATGGGAGAGACCTGGGGCAAGCGGGAGGAGGGTGCAGAGCCCCCTCCATCCCTGCGCTCCGTCAAGAGACATCTCTACGTCGCTGACGTACCGATAAAAACACGCACTTTAGGTAATGGTGATTCCCGAAAGATTTGCAGATGAGCCATTTCGCGTCATTCACTGACAAGAAGAGATGTCAGTACGTAACAATTAAAGATTTTAGGAGTAAAAGAATAAATTTTGTAAGGCAGTTAGGAGACAGCAGTAGCGGAGAAACTGAGTTCATGCAAAAATGAGAGTACACAGCAGATACGCACATGGTAAACTTCATTTGAACTTGTTTACAAAATTGACAAAAATAAAAAGATACCACCTTGTAGACTTATTCACATTTGTTGGCGCTCACAGAACTGGTTATACCGGCATGCTGAAATAAAGATTGTCAAGCCTCCTCTCACCCTGGATGCCCTCCAGGGGAGTTGACCCTTACAGCAGAAACAACCTCGGTGGGGAACAGGAGTTAAAGCTCACAGGGGGAGGGAATTTCTCCAGCGATTTTGTACCGCCAGGGAAAGGGCTGGCTCCGGTACCCGATGCTCTCTCAAGCAAAGCGAGCACCAGCACGCTCGGCTCCGTGCCGAGAGCTGCCTGGAATCTGACAGCAGCGATGAACTTTGGGCATCACCTCACTGAGCGTGGTCCACAAAGGCCATCAGGCGCGTCAGAAATGGAAGCGGTGGAGGAAAAGATGGGATTTATAAAGTGTAACATAATACTTTGCCATTTCCTGAAATCCACCCTATATTGGAAGGCCTTTAAAGAGCACGGACCCTGTGCCTAAATCAGCCCATTCAGGGAAAGGGAGACGGGGCAGGGGAAGATAGATCCACAATATTTTTTACAGAAGCAAAACCCAGGCAATTTTCCAAAATGACCAGCTTTTTTAGCCCTCTACCATCCAATCTCCCTTCCTGAACTGCAAGATGGCAGCTTTTCCCAAGGCTAAACCACAGGGCTCGACTGGACAAAACAGAAGTAAACTGAAAATATACTTGGAAGGAGGGTGCTTTGGTAAATTTTATGCTCTCAGATTTCAGAAGTAGAAGCAAACAGACATGAGAGAAGATTTCCGAGACACCCACACATTTCAATACCGGTCAGATCACAACAGCAGTAGGTTTAAACAAGAACGACTTTAAAATAAACCAAACCTTATCACTTGTATTCCATGGAATGAACCAACTTAACGCACGCCTGGGGAGGAACGCCCTTTTGAAATCACAAGGGCTCAACCCCGCTCCCAGAGGCAGGAGAACTCTCCCCACGGCTCCTCTCCACACAGGTGAGATCCAGCACAAAGGGGTTTAACAGAGTTAACGTCACTAAACCTAGAAAGATTTTTGGTATCGTGTCCCCTCCGTGTCTCCCCCGGACACACGCCCAGTACTGGGGACTGCAGAAAACAAGCAGTCCCAAATGTTAAAGCAACAGCAGTTACTAGAAATCAGCTTTCTACACTGAACCAGGCCGCTTTGGAAAGCATTTTGACAATTCGGAATAATATATTACAAAGTTACTGAGAAAAAAAGATGAACTGTGACCTTTTTAGACTTTGAGGTACATTAACAGCAATTGGGTTATCTGTCTCCAGCCCCTGGGTGCAACCAGAGTTACAAAAGAAATCCAACCCGTGCGACTGAATCCCACCAACGTACTTGGAAGACATCTCGTAAATCCCTAACAGCCAGCGGCTTTCGGCAGCGGTGGATGGGATTCAGCTTCGCCACACTGCTCCGACGGATCCCAGGGGCGACGGTCGCTTACAGCTGGTCTGAACTGAGCAAACTTTAAAAAAAACGAGTTAAGTATAAATAATTCACAAACTGGTTTGTGCAAATTTTTTTTATTTCCACATTTATATCACAATGTGTCCACTTAAAGGACCAAATAGCAAAGTTGCTCCCTTCTGCATCCCAAGAACACAGAAGTCTAGTTACTGTACATTCACTAAGGCTCTTTGTTTTTGCAAATTGCGTTTATGATGGATATCCATAAGGCAAACAATATCTAAAGGAATGGTAACAAGTATATTTCCAGCATACAAACAGGCTTCCTTTTTCCCTCTCACAGTACAGTTACAAACTTGTAGCACCCTCATTACATTTAGATTCTAGAAAAGGTGATTTTTCTTTTTTTTTTGTTTTTTCCTTTTTTTCCTAGAAGTTTGCAGGAAGGGAAAAGGAGGAAAAATATTTGGCTGGTGGTGTTGGTGGGATCAAAAATATCGTTAAACATCTAGTTTTTGCAGCATTTCTCAGAGACTGGATTTAAACTGAAACCAGACTAAAATATGTGGATGCCTATGGAATGTTGAGCTGAAGCTGGGCTCCCAGCCTGCAGTGCAACACCTGCTGTTTAAAACCCAATCTCCGTACCACATGACTTGGGAAAAAAAAAAAAAAACCAACCAAACCCCAACGCAATCATGTTCAGAGATGTGATACAAATAAAACTACAGTTTTTGCACATTGTCTCTCGAATATCTCACTGCCAAATAAAAACCCAAATCAAGTCAAATAAATAGATGCGTATTTTGTTAAGGTAACTTCCACAATTTTCTCTGTACCTGCCTGTAATAAGATTCCGGCATTCAGAAAGTGCTGGAAATCCTCTTCACTTCTTGGGGACTAACACTTTTTTATAGCTGGCTCGCTAGAGAGTTTTGAACTCAATTTATCAACCTTCGTATGCCTTCCTTTGCAAATTGTTAGTAAACTGGTAGCAGCATTTCACAAAAGGAGAATTTAAAGGAAAGAGCTGGAAGGAACCAGCTCCCTCCCACCCTCTGCTCGTTGGGCCTGTTTGTCCAGGACAGGAGGCTTTCTCCGTCTTTAAGTGGCATAGTGTCTGCCGGGTTTGCTAACTGCGGGTGTAAAAGCATTTTTAGCAAAACTGGACTCAGTCTAGGCAGACGTAAGGCAGGATGTTCAATCTACCGTCATCCCCATGCGGATCTAACGATATGCACTGTGTCCAATCATACCAGTTACCCTGTGTGTCGTAACAACCGTTCACGCCTGGCCAGTTATGTTCGCGTATTCTGTCGAGGTCATCACTCGTGACCTCTCTCGTGACCCCAGGCAAGTCTGTAGGTTTGCTGTTAGGAGCTAGAACGTGAGTCTTTCTAGCCTCTTTTCTAGTGCTTTCCTCCTGCTTTAAATATTCAGACATAAAGTAGTGAGCTCCTGGAGTCTGTACTCCTGATGAAGACAGCAGGCTACTCTGTCTGTTTAAATATGACTGAATGATTTCATTTCTGGATAATTCTTTCCAGTTCGTTTGTTCAAAGGGGCTTTGCAGGTTGGGTTTTTGCTCCTGCTTTTCCGTTTCTGTCCTGTGCTGTTCAGTAAGCGCAGGGATTTCTACCTGCAAAGGATCTTTCTGTGTTAAAGGTTTTATCTGTCCTGTCATGGGATCAAAAGTGAGCTTTCTCTCTTTTAATCTCACTGGTTTCACACCCCCTTCTGTCACGTGCCCGTCCAGGTTGACTGTATAGTCTCTGGGTCGGTACCTTTTCTTCTTTTTACTATCGGAACCTGAAGCAGCATCATCACTGTCCATTTTTGAAGCGTCCTGTGAGAAGCCCACGTGTGCCGTGAGCGATTCCCCCGGGTGGGAGCTGGTTTTGCAGCTGGGCGATGTGTGCTGTTGAAGCGTCCCTGCTGTGTGCCTGTGCTGGCTTTCGGAAGGTACCTGCTGCTCCTGCCAGTGCTGAGACACCTCAGGGACCGACTGCTGAGGGAACTCCAGTCTTTTCGCTGGCAGCGGAGGTGTCGACGGTTGCATCAGGGATGGTGGCGGTGATGGCACCTGTGCAGAATCTAAGAACTGAGACCTTTGAGATGGACTAGGCATCGAATCCTTTGGTGAGTACGTAGTATGCTGCCGAGCAAAAGTATCATGCCTAACATTTCTAGGGCTAAACGAGGAACAGCGAGGACTCTTAGGTTGGTGCGGTCCTGTGGTTTCTTCCGATTTCTCATGCTGCTGAAGCACTGCAGTCTTTAATAAGGAGGAAGTGCTTGAAGGTTTTACAAGTCCTGGAGAACTGGTGTGAGGTTTTACAGCATTTACCGGGATCTTATTGTGTTTATCATTTTCACTGAGTTCTGTCCTGCTGCTCTCGGGCCCTGCGTGTAGATTTACGTCTACAGGACTAGGAAAATTTTCAGGACTACCTCCAATGCCATTTGTTGGAGGGGGCGAAGAGTTTTGTAATACTTCATGACTAGCTTTGGAGACTTTGGGGGGAGGAGGGCCCTGATGCCCGTCCCTGTGTTCACCTTTTCTTTTCCTATTTCCCAATTTCTCTGGTTTTGGAGAGTTTAGTTTCTGTATATCATTCCTGCTTTTCAATTCACTGATTGGCTTTGACCCAGCCACAGCAGGAAGTTGCGTTTCTTGCTTGCAGTTGTGAGCACCACCATTTGCTGACCCAGGTGGATTCGGCAACCCTCTTGGCACTGGTTCATTCTGGGTTACGGGTTCTATCAACTTTTGCCAATTCCGCAACAATTTCTTGGCACGTTTGGCAAGTTCCTCATTGGATGTCTTCTTCCTCACCTCATTGATAAGCCTCCCGAGTCTCGTTTCCTATAAAGAAAGAAAAGTTGTTTTACAAACAGGTATCAGTCTAAACAAAATTCTTAGGGCAAATTTCTGCTTCGTAATGCTTACGCTAAGAAACACCTAGTTAAAAACCGCTAATGATTTAAGTGTTGAATTAACCTTTTTGGAAAGGACTAGGTCTGTTGGTCCAGCACTCTGCCACGCAACATGAAATCTACCGTAGATTTCAAGTCACCCCGTCTTTATTCCCTGGCAAAAGCACCAGAGCCATTAGCTGCGAGAAAACATTAGGAAAGAATTCCTCAATCAGCACGAATCCTGAAAATAAAGGTGCAGGCTCAGTTTCGAGGGGAAATGCAGCACTCAAGGCAGAAAAGGTGTGTGTTTATCACAATGCAAGCGTAAGATCTGCAGAAAGAGGCAAGAGAAGAAAATGCCCAAATCTTTGCCTGTTACAGTAATATGTTGACAATAAAAGTCTCTGTTTCACAAACCCGACTGGCCAGGGCACGACTTACGTCCTACCTCCTTCCTCCATCTCCCCTCTTCCTTCGCTCCCCAGGATCTTGAAAGCGTACGAAAGACCGCTTTAAACAAGCATTCCTGGGGTGTCCCAGAGTGGTTTCATAAGCGGAAGGAAGTGAAGTGTTTGATTGTTCCCAGAGCACGTTTGAAAACAAAGAATTGTTCCACAAGTCAGATTACTTCAGAAATGCACTTCAAAGGAAAACATAGACCAGACTCAGAGAGAAATAGGCAACGTGTTGTGATCTATATGTTGAAAGTTAAGGAATAGTTAAAAGCAAGTAACACCAATAATTTCAATATAAAAACTGAAAAAAGTTGTATAATTTAGCCATAACAGCTTCTTTGGGCTCTGTTTGCAAGAGCAGCCAGTGAGGCTGCTGCTGCTGCCCCTCCTGGAGCTTCAGCTTTTACTACACCTCATCTCACCGAGATCAGACATTGAAACCTGCTCAACTGAATTTAAGATTAATTTTATAGACACAGAGCAGCTACAATCCTATTCCAGAATCTTTGCTGCTTGGTGACAAACACCCAAGAAGGTGACGGGTACTCAGGAAGCAGAGCGATGCTGCTGACTGCAGCAGAATTAATCAGCAGCAAGTAACGACTGGTTTCGCGCCCCACACGAGCGGGAGCCGTGCTGCACAGACCACTGCTCTCAACCCACAAAACAGCCACGTGGACGCACCGAGATGTCAGAAGCAGCACGAGAGGGACAAAATAATATCTTAATTGTGAATCCTTTGCAAGCAATCTATTGTTTCAAGAGAAGCTCTTACAGCAATGAGACAGGAAGAGTGTGTCCTTTTACACACACAAAAAGCAAGAAACGTTCAGGGAGTGACATACCTCAAGTGCCTCTTTGGTAATGGGGTATTTCTCCAGGCTGGAGATCACTTCCAGCACTGCCACCATGTTACGGATCTGCAACAAGGAAGACAAAGTCACTTCGCGTTTCATGTACAGGTCTTAGTTATCAAATGTAATTCAAGACCTTCCACTTTATAATTGCTGGAAGCATTAATCACAAAATTGCTATCACATTGTCTGGCTTTAGGGAGCTGATTGTTCAAAGAACAGGGACAAGGACACTTCACTGACCTAGTTGGAAACTGCAGGAGCTGTAACAAACATACTCTTATGTAAAAGTAAAGGAAACATTAGCAGTAAAATCAGCGTGACTTACTAGCAGAGCACCGAGACCCCCAGCCAAGGTGGCAGTTAATTGTCCTACAGCCTAACCGGGAAGAAGCTGTGGCTGCCCCATCCCTGGAGGGGTTCAAGGCCAGGTTGGACGGGGCTTGGAGCAACCTGGGCTGGTGGGAGGTGTCCCTGCGCAGGGCAGGGGGTGCCACTGGGGGGGCTTTAAGGTCCCTCCCAACCCAACCCATTCTGTGAAATAGAAGTGTCGAGCAGACCAAGAAGAGCAACGAGTCAAATCAGAAATCTTGCATTTATTCCTTTAGGCTCTGCTGTGGGTTGACACAAGTCACCGTTCTCCGGTTTTGTACAAAACAGCGATGCTTCCCGAGGCTGCCCACGGAGAGTCTCAAACCCCAGGGACAAAGTGCAGGAGCCGAGCAGAGCTGAAGCAAGCGCTGTGCCCGGTAGGTGTCCTCAGCCCATCGCCAGCACCCGGGGACCAGAGCTGGGCTCCCCAACTGCCGCCTTCCCACCCCCGCCACGGTTCCGGAGCTGGAGCTCCCGACGGAGGAGATGGCGAGGAGTCACCGCAGAAACTCTCCTGACATTAACAAAGCGTGTAGCAGGTTTTCTGATGGGCTTCACTGCAGCGCTGCTGCACGCGTGAGCGAGCTCCGCACAAAAGCGGTTGACACAATCTGCAGATGTTAAGCACAAGCGTGATTTTAATAATTTCTATGAGAAACCCCAGTCTACAGAGAGATCCGCTTTCCCATTACCTGATGTTAAAAGCATCAAACCCTGGAATTTCTAATTCACCTTTGTAGACAGATATAAAAGATAAGCAAAGGGAAACTTGAATCACAGTGTCATTTATTGCTTAATTGCATTTGTGACTCAACTGGACCTGAACTGCATCCGAGAAAAATCTCACAGCAAGAACCTCTGCAGGGATCCCTCGTTATCCTAATGTCTTATCAGAAGCATAATCAGGTGGCCCTGCCCTCCCAGCCACACACTCCAAGATTCTTCATTTAAAAAGACTGCAAGTTTGTAAGAATTATCTTTTTCAAGTCAATTCTATCCTTCCATTAAGATACAACCAGAGAATCAGGAGCTGAAGTCTCTTCCTTTCAGCAAACCTTGTGCACAGAGTGTTTTTTCCGTCCCAGCAGGATTGCCTAATGTTGGAGATACTCAGACGAAGCTGCCAGCAATGAAACGCTTTGCCTGATTTTCAGATGTGCTTTTATCAAGCTTATGTTTAAAGTCTACATAAGGCTTTGAATGATTCTAAGTCTTACACAGTGTAAAGCCAACTTCAGACCACAGATGAATTCATTTGTCAAGGTCTTTTCTTCACCGAACTACAATGCTCCCGCAGATATTTAAAGCCCTACCACCTGGTCAGGCCTGGTAAAACTCTGTTAAAGCTTTAAAGCGGCAATAGCACATATTTTGACATATTTTTACTTCTTACTATTTCACTTCAGTACACTTTCTTCCCTGTTGCGATCCTTGCACTGCCCTCAGTGCCTAGGAAGGATGATTTAGCACCGCAGTTTAAGTAATACATAACACCAGGGTATTTTTTTTCAGTTTTTAGAATCAGAGCACTTAGAACAGCCAATGCTCAATTCTGGGAGTTTCCAGACAAACATTTTTAGACTTGCAAAACATGATACTCTCCTTCCCAACACATATTTTAGACTATGAATTACCAGGGTGCAAAGAGGCTGTGTGCATTGCACACACCAATAACTGGTACAATTATTTTTGCAGTTACTGGTAATCCCCAAATATTCATTATCTAAACGACAAACGGATGGCAAAAAAGGATCCTTAGTGTATCAAAAGGTCAAGGTGGGGAAAGTGATACGCTCATGTATATAACACACCTACAGAATGATGAAACTGGTCAGGGAATTTCCAGCAACAGCTTTGCCTTTGTTCAATACACCCAAACACACGGTTACGGATGCCCCCGAACACTGAAGCGCCTACCGGGGAGCAGGTCTGCAGCAGCACAGCCAGCCTGGCACTGCATCCCCGCCTTTGAGGGACCCACGCTGCCAGTTAAAGGCAGGGAAAGCAGCCCTCCACCGCTGAGCCCTCCGCCGTGCTGATCGCTCCACTGCTGGTAACACACTAAACACCCATTTCTGATGCCTCACATGTTTTTATCCAACTGAAAACATGCTGTCGCACTGAAGCAATCGCTGCAAGTAGCACGAAGGCTCGCACTCAGACAAACTGCAAGAAGCTCCTCTCGTTTTCCCATCTTTTTGACCTGCGGGGAAGCATGATTCTTCTTCACTTCTTGAAGTGAGGTAAAGCAGAGGGGGACCAGGGAGTTGGGCACTTTCCTCTCTTCAGGCGCTGCTCAAGAGCGCAGTTGCGCCAGTCTCGGGAACTTGCACATCCTTTTAGTTTCTATTTGCCTTTTCCTCCTTACCCTGCAGCCCATTATTACCACCCCAAAACAAGAACTTCCATGAACTAACCCCAGGACCTTGCATTTAGGAGCTTGCAGAAAACAGCTAGGAATAATTTATATGGCATTTCAAATAATCCTGTGCTATTCTCGTGTTGTGAAGACTGACTGGCACAGCAGACTCACTCACTCGAAAGTTTACTGGAGAACATCTGCTTTGAATCATCTACGATAATCCTTTCCAGCCAACCCCAGTGACAGTCACAAAAAACAAATTTTATTTATTCCACGCAAGTCTCCCGAAGTCATTCAGCCGTGCTCGGAGCTTACTACTGGTATCCAAGATCTCTTCCGAGTTAGGCACTAAATGTTTTTACTACAGCCTCAGACAAAAGCATGGGTTTCTGAGCTCTCTGGAAAAGATCAAGCAGCTTAATTTCCTTTTTTTAACTGCCATCTTAATTCTATTTTAGCTTTTATAAATCAAGAACAATTCAGGAACTAACTTCAGGGTAAGCGCTACACAGTGGTTGAGAAAGATAACAAGTGTGTTGGGGTTTGGGAAGCTTAAGCTGTTCCTGCCACCACTTTCCCCGGCAGATTTGAAAACAGCAGCAAACACAGCACGGGCAGGTGAGCGGTGGGATCACTGCTCCCACGTGCCGGGGGTGCGGAAGGGCTCGGCCTACCAACCTCCCGGGACGCGTTTTCTGTCGGGCTAGAAGACTCAGCTTTGCTTCTCCTCCACCTACGGACCAGTCCAGACAGAAAACCCAAAGCGAGCACCAGTGTAACACTTTTCTTCCTGCCTCAGGACTGCCTCGACACGCCGGCCAACCTGCATCTCCCCCCGCTGCTGCCTAAGAAAAAGATGCTACAGAAACATCCAATTCAATAAAGCAATTTTTTTTTTTAATGGTTCACAAGGATGTTTCTGAAGATCTTTGCACATATGACCATACCATGATAGATGACAAACCAGATCCAAGTTAGCAAGGACGATGTTGCTGAGACAATTAGTTATAGAGGCCTGGAGCAGAAGGAGGAGTAGGTATCTCCTTGTAACATGGAAACTTGAAAGTTAGGTGCAATTACACAAAAAAAATCGCTGTGAAACTGCTAATACAGATTCCTATCCCACTGAATTCTGGCTGGAAAGGCTCTCTTTAATCACTTGCATAAAGTTCACACAACAGCACAAGAGGCACCTTTGGACACAATATCATCATCCATACGGGTCACGTTAGTACCTTGAAAAGTTTCTAAAGGGTGTTTACACTTGGGCTGGTCTGTCCAGAGTCCCTAAGCCCCGAAACTTTTCCAGCCCCAAAGTGTAACGCTATTATCCTCCTGAAATCACAGGTTCTAACAACCCATAATCTGACTCCATTGTAAGCACTGAGAAACAGACCATACAGATATCCCAGAAGTCGCTGCCTTTGAGAGAATGTATTTGTCACGGTACTTCCACTTCCTTCCTCAGAATATGCTAGAAACACTCAACATTTTGCTAGTTTCAAAGAAAGTACTTTTGTAACATTTTCCCACCTGCAGTACCAAAGCAATTTTACAAAAGCAGGCCGAGAAGTGGACCCACTGTGGAAGACTAAACAGATCTTTGTATTTCCTACAGACACAAATCCAGATCTCTATTGCCAAGTTGGTGTTTTCTGTTGACAATTAATATATGAAACGCAGTATGGTCTACACAGAAGCCCACAGAAGCACTTGTACCAGTTTTTATTGCCTTTCCCCTGCTCCTAGGGTTTAGGCATTTTATTGGGGAGTTATAAAAACCGTCATGTATCTGTGGGCCATGTATATCCTTAGGCAGCGTAAGATAACATTCAAGAACATCCTGGGTTCAAGGTCAATATTGCTGCGATACCAGGAAGGTGGAACCCATTCAAAAGGAAAGACAGCAACAGCACCATGAGCAACCGCTTCTGCTCGCTTTTATTTTCTACAAAGTGGAGTAAAAGCTACTTCATTGCATAATATTCTGAAACATGGAATAAGAAGAAAGAAGAGAAAAGCTGCTATTCATAGTAGGCTTTATTTAAACGCAGCAATGGAAATACAGCAGCATAATGTTTATTTAGCACTTTGTATAGGACGCATTAGATCCCAGACACTAATACATATCACGAACGGTAAACTACGATGGCACTTTTTCAAAGACACAGACCAAACACATAAAGTTAGAATCGAGGTTACAGCCTGCTGGGATTTAATTCAGTTCCCTTGCAACTGAGCTATTAACACTTTCCCCTGCCCGCAAGGAGACGTGATGTTGTCTAAGGAGAGGGTACACGAGATACTATTCACAGGAAGGACAGACCAAAGAGATGACCACACGCTACTTTGCTCATAATTAAAAAATGTTTGAAAGTCAGTTTGCCAAGCAGAGTTCAAATATTCACCAGTACACAACGGTGGAGGTGAGTTTTTATAACAGCATTTAGTAAAGCGGACCTTTAAACATGAAGGAATCAATGATTTGGATTGAACATCATCCACTGAGAGTATCTTCTATGACAGAGGAATTCATTTGGAGTCCATGCTTTGAAAAGCGATCAGAAATTTGTGCTGCAAATTCTACCAGGTAGAAGAAACGCTCCGTCACTACCAAGAACAGTCACAAAAGTGGCCATGCACAGCAAGCACTTATCCTTACCGCTGGATCTAAAATTTCCAGGTCTAACTTAAAAAGTCAAAACAATTTGCATATATTTTATTTGTATTTAGGCTTTATTTAATGGTAAAGTGACATCATCCAGACACCTTCCCATATATTCTTTACAAAGCCAGGATCATCAAACAAGAGTAAGGTGAAATTCCAACAAAAATATTGCATTGCAAAGAAATCAGACCTGAAATACTTCACTTGAGTGAGACAACAGTTTAGCCGCGTTCCCTTCGGCAGTCTGTACGCACGCGAGTAAGGCACAGAGAGACTACAGCAGCCAAGAGATGGAGAGGAGTTTGCCCTGGTTGTTACCAACAGCCCGAGACACAAACCCACAGCGGCTGCTAAGTGCCACCAGCACCAGCTCTTCTCTACGTGGCCCACTCCAAAGGTGACACCTAACCCTGGCAGGAGCCCCCATGGCTGGCCTGGACGGCGCAGGAAATGGTAAAACACAGATTAGGGAGACCCAGCACAGCCCCAGCTCACACAACAGCAGGGGCACAGGGAGGGAATCCTCCTCTACAGCAAAGGGTCTTTAAGGCAAACAGAAAACAGTCCACAGTGCAAGGCTTTTCTCCATTCATATTTATTAGCTCGTAAATGGAAGACATTCTTGTTCCTACAGAGAGGAGTAACTGTCAGCTTCAACATTCACCAAACATTTCCTGTGATACCACAAGGATTGTACCCGCAGTGCCCACCCTGCAGCTCCAGATGATACATAGAAGGCTCACTACAACATGATCCTCCCCAACTTCTTCCCCCCCCCAAATCCCAAACCACCAGACCACAAAGTCAGGCAAAACCTTTTTGGGGAACAAATTTATTAGCCTGATTTAAAAAGCCCAGCAGCTGAAATGAAGGTTAGTTACATGCAATACTATTAAACTGGAAAGACACGAGTGGCACAAATTCGAGATAAGGGGAGAGAGTAAGAGGAGGAGCGGGTCCTGCGGGCCAGGGCCAGGCTGTCACTGCCACAGCAGGGCACAACACAGCCTCAGTGGTGTCTCCCAGGGCACACCGCAAGCGAGGTCATTTCAGTCTTGTTCTTCTCTCAACACCATACTGACAAGGAATGGTAGAGGAATCGAATTCAGCTGGAATTACACCTTCATCCCAAGGCGTCACAGTTCAAGAAGAACATACACAAAGAGGAACTCAGAGGAAAGCAGCGATAAGAGGTTTTGAAAACACGGTTAAGTAAGAAAAAGGTTGAAATACTCAATTCACACAGTATTGAAAAAAAAAAAAGGGAGGCGACTCAATGCTTGAAATAAGCCTTCCTATGCATTGTTAGTCATAATAAAGAAAATGGTGATCAACTGCTCAGTGGCCAAATTTGCAACAAGACGAATACTGATTGCATATGAGGAGTAACAAGAGCACTACCAATGCACTCAAATAAGCTCTCAAATAGTTTCCGTAGCCTCTACAGAAGTTCAAGAACAGATTAGACAAGTCTGGAAGGAGTTGTTTTATTCAGGTGATGGAGCACGTAGCTTCATGAAGTCCGCTCCACCTGCACACCCCTACGATTCACCCCCAGGGAGCAGATACTGCACAGCAAGTAGTAGAAACACATCAAAACACCCATTTCTGTCTAGTCCAAACTAGACTCAAAATGGTAATTCTAAATTCTGTCCTCTCAAAGCAATACACACAGGCAATTATACAAAGCAGTCTGTATTATAAAGGACTTCAAAAATTCAAACTTTGCCACTCGCTGCACCACACACAGCGGGCAGGTTCCCCAGCCCAAGCATAGTGCCTCGAGCCAATGCCACCCCAGAAATGCCCAGGGCTGTCCCAGGCCTCGCAGGCGGCTCATCAGTACTGACCCCTGGGGAACACCACTCGTCACTGACCTCCAACTAGACTCCATGCCCCTAATCACGACCCTCTGAGCTCTGTCTTTCAGTTTTCTACCCACCCCACTGTCTATTCATCTAACCCACTCTTCCTAAGCTTCCCTATGAGGATGCTGTGGGAGACCCGTGTCGAACGCCTTGCTGAAGTCAAGGTAGACCACATCTACCGCTCTCCCTTCATCCATCCATCCAGTCACACCATCACAGAAGGCTATCAGATCAGTCAGATATGATTTCCCCTTGGTGAATCCATGTTGACTACTTCTGATAGCCTTATTTTCCTCCACACGCCTGCATAATAAGAAATCACGGAAACTAACAGGTTTGACCAGCCCTAAACATCCACTGTCTTCTGGTCTAAGTGGCCAGCTACAAATGTGTTTAACATTTAGTGGAACATCATAGCACGCCTTATAGAATGAGACTTGTCAAGTGTCGAGAGTACGAAACAACACAATGTGTCCCCTCTCCAGGTGCAGCAATCACCATAGATTATTTCAGCACAGTAACACCCACGGAACACACCACTAACACACAAGTCCTAAAACCCCCGTCACTGCACTACTCCTAAGGACACCTAACCACAATACAGTTTTGTTGTATACATGATAACCATTTCTCCTCTGCTTCCACCTGTACAGAAACTTTAACCACACACATCCTGGTAGTTACTATTTATTGTAAGTCATGAACTGAAGTCCAAAATTATTGCTTAAAAATTTAGAGCCATAAAATGAGATTGCTGTGCAATCATAGTCACAGGAACAACTGGTCCTATGTCAACAAGAGAGAAACGCCGAGTTTGCTGATTATTCAGGCAGAATAATACAAAGTATATAGAAAATTCAACCTTAAAATGCACCCCTTTTGATTATCATGAACTTGGTGCTTTCTACAGTAAGGAGAGACCCACTGATTCATCCCGGAGTCTGTACTTTGCGTGCAGTTATTGGGGGAAGGGAGAACGTGCAAGCAACGGGTGCCGGTGGGACCCAGCAGCTCTCCCGAACCCCTCGTTACCATCCACCTGCCTTTCAGGGAGAGCAAAGTCAGAGACCGAAGTGGATTATGAGAATGACCCTTACAGGCATCGCCTGGACAGAATCATTCTGCAATCACCTGCTTAATCTTAATGCACTCCAGAGAACCAGTGGAGATTTAAAATTATGCAACACGCATTTAAGGACCTGATGAGATGGCTACCAAGGGTCAAGAGCTTTCTGAAGTTCTTAAATATTATGTTACCCATCACCTGGAATATCTACCCAGAGCTGTTAACATGAAGCAGTTTCTATCTGAACATAATACAGAAAAGCCCTACTAACATCAGCACAATATAGACTTCACCCTTCTCTTAAGCAAGTTTATCACTGTATTGGTGTACTTATAAATGCAGCAGGACAACATTTTAAAAAATGCTAGGGAAGCTTCTACACTGACTCCTTAAACGATAAAGGAGGCTCAAGTAAGAGCCTGTTGATAAAGGAGGCTCAAGTAAAAGCCTGTTGAATACACTGCATTGTGGAATTTACTAATTCATCACACAGAAGCACAACATGCTTGAACGGCTGCTCATGAGAATTTAAACATGACATATTTGTTCACAAAACCTGAGAAAAAGAGCCTTACAAGCTGGGAAAGATTTAAATACAAAGTTTGGAGAGAAGTCGCCACATCCTTTAAACAGCAATTACTAATACAGAGTTTCCATCAGCACATACCATAGAGAAGTTTTATGGATATGCAAAAAAAATTGAACCAAATTCTAGACAAAATGCTGCTGCCTGTCACCCATTTCCAAATACCTCCACTCTCTGAAGACTCTGCAGGTCCTGGGGAGAATATAACCTGTCCGAAGGAATGACCCCGACAATCAGCTGAGAATGCTCCGCCATTCCACGCAGTGGCACAATCATTAGCAGCTACCTAGAAACAAAATGAGTTTTCTATCTTTGGCTGGGAAAAAAGATAATCTTCCCCCAGAGGGCCATAAACAGGGCACCTTTCATGAGTTGGAGGGCTACTTTACTTTAACATCAGTAGCCCAGTGTGATCATGACCAGACAAAAGAACCCAGTACCCCATCAGCATTTTATTCTTATTTAAACACAGAACTCTCAGGGAGCTGTGACCTGGCCTTAGTAATTTCTAATCTAGTAGCAAAAAGCTTGATGATTTCCACTTAAGAATGTCCCACTGATGCTTAAGCCCCTTGGCAGGCTGCCTTAAGAAGTCCAGTAAAGAAAACGCTACACAAAGTCAAAACTCATTTTGCGAGACCAAAACTCTTACACGCTCAGTGATGGAGACATAGTTTTCGTGATGGAGTCAGACTCTTAACAAAGCACATGCGTTGCAGACACCCCACCTTGGCAAACACACTCGAAACATCACCTCTTGCATCTTCTCTTCCACCTCACTATGCTCAAGTGTCTTCAAGAATCAACCGTAGTTTCCCCAAGGATAAACTATAAAATTTAGGTACACGCTTTTCTGGAGCTTTCAGGATGATAACTTCTATTCAGAGAGAGATGTTCCTTCCCATGCAATGAATCTGCACAGCACAGAGTGTTCCACGCTGACCGCGCGACCCACGGTCCGCTTCAGAGACAGCTCCAGTTACAGAAACTCGGAGCTGGCTGTAGATGTGCTGGAGGTTTGTTCGCTGGAGACAAGTTAAGAATGCGCATCACTACCCTGGGAAAAAACCCATGCTCCTCTGCCATCAGAAGTTCAACACTCCTTAAAAAAAAAAATAAGAATAAATCAATTTAGACCTGCAGTATAATCACTATACTCGGCATGCTGATTCTGCAGGAAAACAGCTCCGCAGAAGCGCTGGCTGTCAATCTCAGACGAGGCTTCCACCTCTGCACAGTCATCTTTACAGCACAAAGTTTCAACATACACCCAGTTGAGCGTGTTGCTGAATACTACAGACAGACTTGGACGTAGGACTCCTCTCCTCCCCAACTGCTATGTTAGAAAACCACTTTGTTCAGTAAAACAGAACTAATTGCATTTTACTTCCAGTGATTCCTCAATAGAAATTTCTACCACCAACTGTTTGGACATGCTGAAAATTGTATACTTTGATATTAACAGTCACACTTCAGCACACACCACTGCCCCATGTAGCCATGCCCCAGAAAACACTGACACGCTGTTAAATTTAGTAGATTGCACCTCAAATTAAAGCAATTTGCTAGCACTTAAATATTGTTCCAAACACTGAAAGCATGAATTACCTGCAGAAAGAATAATTTAGCTGTTAGAATACTCAACAAACAAACCTGCCTTTACATTAAAGTGACTGTGATGTACTTACCTTTACCTTAAATATTTCCTTAAAGACCAAGCGCGTAAGTGGGGCCACATCATGCCATATGTTATGTAGACCCAAGAAAGCTTATTTGAAATTATCACCAAGCACAAAATGGGTGAGAGGAGATAGCAGTAAAGCCTTATCAGCCAAAACAGACATGTTTGGGGTTTTTTTTTAATTTTTAAAACTATACTGACGTTAATTTTAACTCCAAATCCAATATACTGGAGTAACTCTGCCTTAAAAGAAGTGCTGCTTAATTAACATCAAATTCCTCAATAGGCAGAATCAATTCCTTCTTTCCCTACCCTGAAACTTTTGTGTCTCCTGAAAAAAACCCCAACCTTCTACTTGTCTAGTGCAGCAGCTCCTTGGAAGAAACTGGAAAAGGCTCTTCCCTCACAGGATACTGGGAGAAAAACCTTCAGCTGCCCTGAAACTACTTTGATCAGGAGCCAAAGGCGGCAGCGTGACAGCGCTGCTGTGTCATCTGGCCATACCAAAAACCCTGAAGAGAGGCAACAACCCACACCTTACACACTCTAAACCGGGCTCACCCTCAACATACCGTACAAAACCCTAACAAATGACAAACTGGGCCTTCTATCCTAGGTCCAGACTTCTGAAACACAGGCTGAGATGAAGGTATTCATGTTATCTAAGACACTGATTGGGTCTCTCCCCACTCGGGAGCTGTGACAGTATTTTCCCTCCCACCCAGGCAGCGCCTCTGCAGCAGGACCCGATCCAGCCCTCCTGGGACCCCGCTCTCAGCTGCCTCAGCTCATCGCTTCCTTGGGTTAGCTGTGTGCCAACCTGCACCAAAACAGGGCTCCAGGGGCCCCAGCGGCCGCAGGAGCAGAGATGTCCCCAGTCAGAGCAACCTGGGAAATTGCAGCCTCGTGTTCTTTGCTGTCCGAGAAGTTTGTTTCAGCATCTCTCTGCCGGAAGGATGTGCATCTTGCGCATCAGCTGTCCTTTCCAGGCTATGGCTCATGGTGGCTGTCAGAGTATTCCTGATTGTTCTACCTACAAGATGTTGGTTCTTCTGTAAACTGCTTCATGGTTACATCAAGAAAAATGGTTACATTAGTTATTTCCCTCCAGCCTCTGAGCAATCAAAGCATTCATTTCTCACCAAGGGTCCATGCTACAGTATGTGCAGTCAGCTACCTGCTGCAAAGTTTTATCGTTTGGATGTGAAACGCCTCATCCCCGTTAATGAAACAACCCGACAGAGCGAGGGGTGCCTGGCTGGAGGGTGCTGCTCTCCCAACACCTTCAGCATGGATGGCTTGGGGCTGCCACCACCCCACGTCACCTCTCCTCGCCGCTCACGCTCCCCCCCAGCTGCCACTTTGTGCCCAAACTGCCGCTGGCGCTGTGCCAGGAGGAGCCAGGGCAGAGGAAGAGGCCCCAGGCGATCCCTCTCCAGGGAGGGAGCAGGAACGTGGAGCAGTGGATGGGGACCACGGCAGCTCTCCCATCGGCTGCGGCTCGGTTGGCAGTTTCAGCTGATGTAAGCACAGGAGTTCAAGCCAAGTCAATCGATTATTTTGCGCATTGGCCACACGGCCTCTAGGGTAAGGTACTTTACTCTCGGAGTTGCAAAGCTCACTGCTCAGGAGCATCCTCCTGGATATCCATGAAGAAGCCTCCCAGCATTTCTCCCAGGAACATGTGCTGAGCCCTTGTGTTACTGCATCGCAAGAAGCAGAGGGTACCATTCCAGGCATCTCTGAGCCACACGCAAGGGACAGTGACAATAAAGCCTCTACAAGTGAAAGCAGACCATGAGGCACCCAGTCTCATCTCAACACACAGACGGGTGAACTTTTCCAAGTGACACATCCCTCTTTCCTAGGAGGCCCCAGCCAGCCTGCTAAGGCAGCAGGGAAGCACGAAATGGCAAATGGCACTCCACTTTTCAGCTTCTGTACTTATTTAAACACTTTTAATACCCAATTCTGCTGCCACATCTGTGCCAGTAGTATTAGTGGCGCACCAGAATTTTATCAGGTAATGGAGCTGCATCAAAACCTACCTGGGTAAAAAAATATATTATCTTTTCTTTTTTAAACCCTGGTCAATTCCCCAGTTCAGTTCACCATCTGATCCTGCAAATAGCTGCATGGGCACACATCAAATGGGTGTGTGTAGCAGGAATAAGAAGTGGGTGTTATTTAAATTGTCACTGCTGCAGAAACAAACACTCAAATTACAGCGTAAGAGCAAATGACTACTGCCCTCATCACTGCAACCTGGGGGGTTTCAAGGAATTAACAATAGGAATGGAAATTTGGCATTCCCCTTGCTCTGACCCCTCACCCAAACTCCCCCTGCTACTTTTGTTTGCTCAGATTTTGTCTTGGCAGCCACAAACTTCATAATGGTCTCACTACTGCAAGGGGTACTGTGCAAATGAGAAGTTTTTAACCCCCTCCAAAAATCCTCTCAAAAGGTTACAGTATTACCACCCACAGCAAATTAACCAGGACTATACAGGCGATTAACCAGACAAGTGATAACTGGGACTAGTTAAACTCGGTATCTGTACCTGTGTAAGCATCAGCATGTGTGCTGTTGGAACGTGCTTCCACCAAGCCAAAAAGCTATTTTAGAAAGAGGTGGACAGGAAAGCTGCAAAGCAAGGCCAATAAACCAACTACACCATCACCCTCCAACAGGTGAATTCAAGTGTATCAGGCATGTTAATGGCTTAATGGTTTACAACACAGAGCATCAAAAAAGCAGTCGGCCTCATTTAAGGTTATTTAAAATTATGAGGAAGCTGAATACAATGGGACTTACTACACCAAGCCCAAATCTTTACCTGGAACCCAGGACTGAGACGATAATGACACTCCAGACCCTACACAATAGGAAACGCCACAACCACCCGCGCATTCCACAACCCCCTGCCTCGCCGCACAAACTGCTACTTGAATCAAGAGGAGCTACAGCAGGGAAACGCACAAAACCGGTGAGAGGTACAACAGGTCCCAGCCTCTGCACACTGCAGCTTCCTCAAAACTGCTAAGCTCATTAAGGCCTACCAGAAAAGGATAAAGATAAAGCAAAAGCCAAGCCTAGGCTACTTTCGCCCACATGCAGCACTTCCCTGCATCCAGAGAAATCCCCAAGACCCTCCCAAAGGGAACCACCATCCTCCTCCACTCTCTACACCTGCAGCAGTGCCTGGCACCTTCCCCCCGTCTCTTCAAACTCAATTCTAGAAAGCGTGTTTATTACTGAGGATAGAGGCTTTTGTTTCTAGGACTTTGGTAAAGCAATCAATACAGAAGACAGCCATGGGAGCATCTTTAACCATGCAACTCATGCCTCCACTGGAAGATCACCCCAGGCCAATGCACTACTTAACATATTACAACACACGGACCAATTTATTATTAATAATTCAGATCACGGACCTCTCCTGAAGGTCTGAGCAGCCAGACCAACTAAGATACTGCATGAAGGGCAGCCTGATTTACAATCAACCCCAACCACTCTGTGAGCGTATAATGGGTTGTTACTCAAACCAGAGCTGGGTTTGCATCACAGAGAGGTATTAATGGCAAATAATTAAATTATTGTCTACTATTTAAAGTCAGGAAGAGCTTGCTACATATTCAGGATGAGGAACCATTTAATTGCAAGCACAATTCTAACAGCCAGTTGGAAACGACAGGCTTTCCCACAGAGCAAAACCTAACAGATCTCATTATTCCTGACATCAGGTAATAAATTCCCTGAAGAGTACAGAGCACAATTTAACAAGGTGAAGGTGTTTGGCTTGGTGGAAGAGGTGGTTTCTCCGCACACTGAGCCCAAAGGGAAAAGTGTTGCTTCTCCCAGAACCAAGGAGCACCTCCCCTGTAAGACCTCACACAACCGCTGCAATAAGGTCACAGACGCTCTTCTCCAGTTCCTGTTTCCACTTGGTTCTTCCAGGAAAAGGATTTTTCCTGCAAGAAAATCCCATCAGCCATCATTTTGGGTGATACCACTAAACTCACACTCTCCTCCAACACGAGTCTTGACATGGTCTCGATAACACACAAGCCTTGGAAGGAAATTGGTGTTGATACTTAGTGTTTAAGTCACGCAGCAGAAGTAGTTTGCCCATACGCTTCTTCAAGGGGAAAAGGCTGAAAAAATGAAGACATAGTACCAGACATCCCAGGTGGCTTCCAAGATGATGTAATTTTTTAAAAATAGCTTATTTCTTATAGGTCTCCTTTGAAATAGAGGTTGCCCGTGTAAATTCTGAACTAAGCATGTGAAACTAAATTATAAATACATTCTGCAGCAATTATTAGAAGGTCTGAAGTGCTAAATGCATGTGTGCAATTAAAACATTGCTCCTGACTCAGCACGGCTTTACGTAGCAGTTACAACAAAGATGAACAATCGGCACAGAAGATGACTTCTAAAAGCAAGCAGATTCTGAAAACTTGGGGAAAAGATTATTTGACCAGTTCAAACCAACACAGCTAGGGAAACTTATCTCTCTTTTCTTTTTAATTTTAGGCAGGACCTCAGAGTCAACCAAGATTTTTGTATATTGCAAAGGCCTTTACTGGAATGAATATCCACACCAGAGTAACAGCTTGTATTAGAGACATATCAGTGAAGCTTAAATTTACAGCACCCCGCAGTAAAGCACTATAAAGAACCACATCCTCCTCCTCAACCTCACAAAACTGGGTTTTTTCCGCGCACCTGACAATATTAGTGCAGTTTTTACCCTCTCCAGAAACACACCAACAACTATATTGAAAAGCCCGAATGAAATCCAGGCCTCAAAGCTTGACTTTCTTGGTAAACAAGGAAGTCAATCACAATAATGAATACTCGAAGTTTGAATGCAGCCACTTCTTTTAGGAGAAGATTCCAAAAGCCAGAAGAAGTAGCCAGAGTTTTCTGTGAGCACCCGCAAGCACTGCTGCTCACAGCTGCATTGACTTCTTCCTACGGGAAAACATCAGAACAGTTTCTTACGCTTTTACGCTGGTGCCCAAGCGCAATTAAATTCAGAATCTGCTTTTAAGTGTGTTCAAAATTTAAGTTTTTCTTCTCTTTCGTGAAAATAGCATGACAGGTAGGTTTTTTTCAATTGTTTACCATGTATTCCACATGCTTTGGAGAAAGAAGTCCGAGAGCTAAGCCCGCACAATGAATCCCAACTGCATACACCACCTCTGCTCTCCTTCGAAGAAAAGGTTAAAATGGAAAGCAGCCCCCTGCCTACAGGCATTTCTAAACAATGGGCTGATTTTTCTGCCACCAATTATTGCCCTGGATAAGTATCAAGTATGTAGAATTATAATGTCACATACATTGCTCCTCAGCTTATGGGGCTACTGACCTGTTGGAAGCTCAGCAGAGCTACTGGCACACGCTCCAACTTCCCCTTGCAGGCAGCTGCCTGGGTATTTCTGGTGCCCCTCATCACAACCAAACCGCGAGCACGTTCGCAGCCTAATGTAACATTAACACACGGAGGAAGGGAAAAGTATCCATCACAAAATGTATTTCCCGGCTGCTTCATTCCACGCAGCCACTGCGTTTTAGAAAGTAACACCAGAATTAGGGTAACCACTGCTGCTGACAGTTCTGAAGTTAAAAGTAAACCATACATCTGTTACAATTTTATTAAACTAGGTTGACACAAGGTCTAACGTAAAGTGAAAAATCTGCAGCCACAAAAAGAGAAGCCGGAGCAAACAAAATTCATGAAGTGCACTAACTGACATTTCAGCAAGATCCACGTTGAAGTACTGCAAACTCAAACAACTCTGACATTTAAAAGCCCACAATTACCATTATAATTCATTACTGTTACTCGAACATGTAATATGGCAGCTGGTGACAAATGCACATCACAGGGAATTACTAAAGAAGGGCGATTTTTCTTCAGTTTTCATGTCACACGCAGGCCACTCCACAATGCTTCCAAATGGCAATAACTTTATTAGCTGCTTTAAGACTTCTATACAGGTCTATTAGAGCAAAACACTTGTTCAGACAGAAGCAGGTATGACTTTAGTAGAACCAAAACACCATTTCACATACCCAGCCTCCTGGGGTAACACACACATACATGCACGTTCAGCCTGACACACCTGCAGGTGCCCCCACAAACCACAGATGGCCGAGCCAAACCCACCTTTGCATCCCGCTGTGCTGACTGTTGATCTAAGATCCAAAAATCTGACAGACTGCAGGCTCTGCAGTCCTCTCACAGCAATAAACCCCTAAGCAGAGAACTGCTTTAATGTGTCAAAAAAGACGGTAAAAGGAGTAAACGATACTTTGGATAACCACCACTCAAAGGCTCAGGCCACTTACAGGTAAAATATACGCCGACTTCTGCGCTTACACTCCATCCAAGAAGGAGCAGATAAGCTCATTAGCACGCTGCAGGAAAGGATAACAGCAAAGACCGTGGCTGCTCGGTGCTGGAGCAGCTCCACAGCCCCGAAGCCACCGTCCAAGCCCTCCGTGTCCCCGGAGCATCCCACGGTACCCCAGGGCCGCGGCGGGAGGCGGCCAGAGGGGCCGAGGAACAGGTGGGCGCCCCGGAAGGTCCTGGCGAGCGGCGGCGGAGCCCGGCCCAGAGCCCCCTGCAGGCCGCGCCCGAG
>VXBO01013010.1:269209-287516 GCA_013400135.1 Rhinoptilus africanus | reverse complement strand
AGATCCACAGATCTGCATCTTACCTTTCACCTCCTGCGCTGTTGCAGCCTGTGCCTTTTCCAAATGCCATCTCCTCTATGTATTTTTATAGCGTTCGCACTCTTCACGCTCTGTTTTGAACGGTCTTGGCGTAACTGGCCGATAACTGAGGGGAAAGGAAAAATCCCCGTCGGTATGACTGTGAAACGCGGCGGTTGTCAGATCTCCGTGCCGCACGCTCCACATGCTGTTCTATTTAAGCTCCACATAAACAGGAGTGCTGGGTTTTCGAGGCCCGATCACTTACAGCTGTCTTCCAGCATTAAGTCCCAAACAGAACAGTTAACAGGCAACCCTAAGGAAAATAGCTTTTAAAAATATGTAAGCCCAGTAATCCACTTGGACTGGGTAAGGCTGGGGTGTACTTTTCACTGGATTCCTTCACCGCTTCATCCCACAGCTCCTGCGCTGCGGATCAGTGTCAGGACAGTAATGTCCTGTTTCCTCCTTGGAGACAGCGTGGCTTCAGGGAGCCAAAGAAAAACAAGTGTTACTAAATTTAAGCCTCAAGCTGAACTTCAGGTTCCTATAGAACCAGCTAGGTATCATGGCTGTTGCAGCTGTCTCGCTTCCACTGTGTTTTCAGCGGGTTCAAATGTCTTTGAGGATGGAAGTGGCTGAGCAGGCAGAGTTTTAGCATGTGCTGATTCACTTACTGCTATTTAAGGTAGGCCACTGTTAGCAATGTTGACATAACGTTTTAGCATTCTCTCTTTGCCTGTTACAGGCTTACTGAACAGAGCTTGGTATTTGGAACGTTGCACAAAAGACTCTGGAGCAGTTTAAGGTGATGAAACAATCTTACAGAAATTATGTTCTTGAGGGACTTCCTTGAAGAAGTACAGAGGTGGATAAAAATGTCTGGAGGAATAAAAAGAAGGCAATAGAAGGTTGTGGGAGGAGACCATAACATATTACCAAATAGTAACGCTGTTTTAATATCTAGTTGTATTTTCAAAGGGCATTTCCAAACTAGTACAGGAGCTGGGAAGAATCTTCAAATCCTCAAATAAATATCAAGAATTACTGTTCTATTCTTACAGGTTATCTTATGAATGAAAGAGCTGAACACATTGTTCATGAATTCTAGAGGGTACCTAGGTTGAAGCAATGGAGAGAATGGTACTACTACGCATTTTATTTTTAGAGTGTAAAAAAGATAATGATTTCAAGGGAAAAAATGTTCTTTCTGATTGCAGTAGGTAGCAGCAAATGCAGGAGAGAAACTCTTACCCAATTCATAAACTCCTGACTCAGTTCATTTGAAACCTTACGGGGGGCCTGCAAGCTCTGGCCACTCATGGCATTTCTTCACAGCATCTGGTATTTGTTCAGGCTTTGCAGAGTACGCGGTTTTGCATTTTGATTTACAAGCACTTTTCTTTGACTTATTTTGTTGGAGAATGTGTACCACAAGCCTCTTTCTTAGAGGTTTTTGAAATTTCAGCTTATTTGCTGAATCTGCCTTCTCAGTTAGAATTTCCTTCACAGGAGCCGTGGAGATGTCTCGCAAGAGCCCTTTCGCCTCCTGGCTTTGTGCTATGCTCCACTGCTTTGGAAGTTACATACTTGCTGATCTGCTACTTGGAGAGTCCCCTATTGATTACTTCAGCAATAACTCCAGCGTCATCCTGGCCACAGCAGTCTGGTGAGTCTTTTGCACTTCACCTAATTTAACGAGCATGAGATGCCGCTGGCTGTGCACAAAACCACCCAGTGTGAAGGGTGGTATTCTGTTTGTGTCACACACGTGTATTATCTTGCTTGGCTTAAGTGGGGAAAGAAGAGGTGGGGTGAGGTAGTCTTTGAGTCTTTTGTATTCCTAGATCTAGTTTGCAGGTTCTCTGACCGGTTGCCCAGTGCTTTGATTATACGGGTTGGGGCCAGTCCAATCGCCGGGCATTTCTATTCGTAGCTGCTGCAGCTGAGCTGCAGCCAAACCGCAAGAGCAGCATGCGCTGCCCTGATACTACAGAGACTGGAGGAGGGGCACGTTTGGGGGCACTTTCTTCACCGTGTTAGTGAAATGTGCGCAAATTAACCACGGTTACTTCAAGTTTAATTTCCTCGGTGTGTATGGGTTGTGTGTGCTTTAGCATGACAGAACCAGCATTTCCTTCTCCCTGACATAATTCAGGCTAACAGCACAGCACTCTTAATCCTCTCTGTACGTCCCAGATCAGGACAAACAAATGGGTCCTTAAACTCTTTGTGGTTTTGTTCCAGGTATTTGATATTCTTCTGCCCCATGAACCTCTTCTACAAGTGCGTCAGCTTTCTGCCTATGAAGCTTGTCTTTGTGGCAATGAAGGAGGTGGTCAGAGTTCGCAAAATCGCAGCTGGGGTCCACCATGCTCATCACCGCTACCACCACGGGTGGTTCATCATGATGGCTACGGGCTGGGTCAAAGGTGAAACGTGAGATACCCTTAATGCAGCCGGGAGGCACCCAGCCCTGCGGGGAGGGACAGGAGAATCCATGAGCGAGGCTTAAGGTGCCCACATCCCTCAGCGCCGAGCAGCGGGCTGGTGAGGGCATGTGGGCAGCTGGCCGCAATCAATCACGTTCCCTAGAACACAGCTAGTTATTCGTACTCGCAGGATGGTTGGCAGTTGAGTCACCGTCTGACTTTAATGGAGGCATGGAGAACTGGAGTCGCGATCAAATTTGGGAGTAGAATTCAGGAATTCTTCCTCCCGTGTTCTGTTGTCTCTGGCCTCGCCTGATCTTTTCAGGGGGTTTCTGTCAGTGTTGAAACAGCCTGGTCAGTTTTCCTTTAGCTTTTGTTTGGAGCAGGCTCTGAGCATCAGTAAACGGAACAGAGGCAAATGCCCTTTCCCTGCATCGGGGAACACTTTATAGAGAGTCTAGAAAGCCCTTGCCTTGCTCTGTTATTTTAGGCTAACTTTTAAATTTGGGAGAATATCATGAAACTTTTCTTCCACTTAGGTTATCCTTATCCCTTGGGGATGTAGAACAGGCAGCAGAGCTCTCCTCTGGCGTGGCGGTTCTAGCTCTTCCCTATTATTGTTTCACAGGTTCTGGTGTTGCCTTGTTGTCCAACTTTGAGCAACTGCTCCGTGGGGTCTGGAAGCCAGAAACAAACGAAATTCTTCACATGTCCTTGTAAGTAGGTAGCCTGTAAATTCTGTCAGACCAAAAATGGCATTTAAAGAACCATTCAGAACTGGACGCATACCTTCAGGAAAACTTCTTTATTTCTCTTCTAGCCCTACAAAGGCTAGTCTGTATGGCACAATCCTCTTCACTCTGCAACAGACTCACTGGCTCCCTATCTCTGAAGCCAACCTCATCTTCTTTTTCACCATGTTCATGATAGTTTGCAAGGTGAGTTTCCAGCAGGTTTGCTGCTAAAACATCTACAGGACCAGAGGAAGAATACAGACTCAAACTGGGGGGGGTGGGGGGGTGTCACCTTCCTATGCCACTACTGAGGGCATGGGTTGTACATACCAGGGAAGATCTCTCAGGGAATCCTAGGCTAAATTCTCCATCATATTGGCAGTGTGGTAGAAGATCCTTGTGATACAGCCTTGAGTCATGTAGCAGTAGGGACTTTTATCCGGGATAAGTGGAATGCTCCTTACTAGTTAGTATTTCATAGCTGGTGTATGTGATCTTTAAGTATTCACTGTTGCATGGCAGGTTTTCATGACGGCAACTCACTCTCACGCCTCACCTTTTGCTCCGGTGGAAAGCTTCCTCTGCCCAGTTTTCTTTGGCTCTGTTTCCAGCGGACACACTAGTCATCATCATGATCAGCACGGGGCCTCCCATGAGGGTTCCCATCCTCCGCCTCCTCTTGCGAAGTCAAAAGAGGAGCTAAATGAAGGCACAAGGAAACGGAAAGCAAAAAAAGCTGAATAAAAAAGCAACTACACAGTAAATAGAGCAAGAAAATTCTTCCAGAGCTGAGTCTCAAAGCCACCTGTGACCTCCTTTATCCTCCAGTCCTCTCAGACGCCAGAAGAGAGGTGGAAGCCAAGACACTGCCAGGCGGGTCCCTGAATTTCATTTGTGCTCTCTGTGCCCCTGCTTGCTTCTTGGTCTCCGTCTCTCTATTCTGATCATATTTTCGGGGATTTGCAGATTTGTGCCAGGGTGATGAGTGGGTGCCAGTTCCCAAGCCCTCAGCAATTATGACGCAGCATTTTGAATTGATGTATAATCTTTCACTGTGTTTATTTATGAGTGGAGGTAACGCTCCGTGTTCCTGCAGCTCCTAAGTTCCTTTGAGTTTGCATTGACCTTTTTGATGTCTACCAAAACAACAAACTGTTTAGACACAATCAATGTGGAAATTGGATTTCATACTCAAGGAAATTAAATGGTCTCCAATGAGCCTGATCTAATTTCTTCTAGCTCCCACATCTGCCATGTCTCCAATTAATGTGACATTTTACATGCAATAAGGACATCGACTCTGGTGTCCTGGCCAAACTCCATTTCTCTCACCGAAGTTCTCTCTGATTCTTAATGGACAGAACATTGTCGCTTTCTTAACTACATCTGTGTTTGCAAGAGCTCTGAAGCTGTGAAATGCTCCGAGTGCCACGTATCGGTACCGTTATTGTTCTGAACTGTTGGGTAGCGTTGCTGCGCGGTGTCAATAGTAGTGTGTCCCACCTCAAACCCGATCATCTTTAACCAGGGGAGGAGCACGGTTCTGGTTTGCTTGTAATCCTGTGGGATAGAAGACGGGTGTGTGAGTGTAAATAAGTATTTATTACTATTTATTTATAACTGCCAGGGGAGTTAATTAATGGACCTGAAACTGGCTTTTTGAAAATGTTGCATCTTTATATAGAGAATGGGATACTTCTAAGTGTGGTCCTAAGCCCCCAGCCACATGCTGGTTTGTGCTCGAAGCAGCGATTTCCATGTGCTAAAGGAGAGCCTGAACACTCACTGGATGCAGGAAGGAACATTTCCTGTATTCCCAAATTAAGATATAAAGGCTGAAGAAGCAGATTTCACACCAGCTGATTAAAACTACTTTAAAGGACTGATAAACACACACCAGCTGAAGGTATGGATTATCCTTTGATAGGTCCCTTTCAGCCAAGCTCTGAGAAGGAGCTTGCGCCCACTGAGTGAAGAAGAATACGCAATGCCTTGCCTGGCTCGGGGAGGAGTTGGTCAGTTTGTTCATGTTCTGCTTAGTGAATGCTGGCTTTTAGACTAGTTTTAAGCTGTTCTTAAAACCGATTTTGTTCTTAAAAGTGTCATCTTAAGCATTGCACCCAAAAGACCAGAATTTTTCTCTGAGGTTTTTGTAATCACCAAGGGCTGGGATCACTGCGGTGAAAACAGTGCGTGGGGGAGTAGCAGCGCGTCGCCATCCCTAGCATTAAGGTTTGCTGTTGTCATCTTGCAACTGAGCATATAAATAGGATGATTTAAGAAAAGCGGTTTTATTTTTTTTGTGCGTCCCCGTTCAAAACTGAAATTGACAGTTAATTAAAAATAAAAAAATATTCTCGTACACAAGCAGATGAAAGCCAGTACAAAAGGTCAAACGATTTGTGGGCTTGGGTTTTGACAGTGCCTTAATTTTGTGAGTTTCCCTCCCCTCCTGCAGAAGACAGGAATTCTGCCTGACAGCTCAGCTGTCTGGTTTTGCAGATACTGGTCTACTGAAACCTGACGTATCACAAGCATGCACAAGACTATAAATGTTTTATGAGATGTCTGATTCAAGGGGAATTTTGTTTTATAAAAGCCGTCAACAAATAAAAACTGTGAAGTGACTCTGATTGTCTGCTGGCACTCGAGAAAGAGGGGGGTTTCTTTTACTCTCGCGAGTCTCAGCCGCCACACGCTCCTTGATCTACTTAGAGTCTCCTTGACCCGATGACAAAATGATTCTACCTGAAGGGAGAGCTCAGCTGTTGATATGCCCTACAAGTATGTCTGAGCCTCTTATGAATGGAAATACCACGGTAAAAAGGTCTGTTGCTTTTGTTGTATTTGTAGTGGTGTTGCCCAAGCAGACTTTCGGAGATTTCAGGGAGGGAACTAAGGAAACTCAGCTACCTTTGGTGTTTATTACCAGTTGATTCCGTCTTTCCTTTTGTCGCTGTAAGAAGGAGGACACTCGCCTGGGACAGGTAAATACACACATGTGCAACCACACACACTCAAAATTCCAGCATATTTATATGGAGTTTCGGTATTTCTATTTAAAACTGAAGTCTGCCTGGCTCACTAAATGAGGACCTACAAAGGGCTGTTTACTTCCAGAAGGGTTTCACTTGTCTCCCCCCAGATCTAACTCTTTTAAAATGTTTATTGATACTCATGAATTTATCAAAGCAGTTGAGAGCACAAGTTGCACTGGAGTGTGGGATTTAAAGTCTCTGTATGACCCAAGCAGTGAAAAAAGGCTCAGTGCAAGCCTTATGCATATTAAAAAAACCTCCAGGAAAAAGAACTAGGAATTTTCATGTGGTTTACCCGTTCTCCTCTCCCGTGCGGTCCGTTTCAGTGTTATGAACAGATTTTGCTCAGGAGCTGGACGGAGCGATGAACAGGAGCAGGCTGA
Organism: Rhinoptilus africanus; assembly: GCA_013400135.1. NCBI lineage: Eukaryota > Metazoa > Chordata > Aves > Charadriiformes > Glareolidae > Rhinoptilus > Rhinoptilus africanus. The sequence continues at coordinate 280,911 of VXBO01013010.1, read as the reverse complement.
TGAGGGCAGGAATTTTGTGTGCTGTGCAAACCCCCGCGATGTCTGGGAGTGCCACGCTGTGCTGGCCACACAGAACGGCCCCGGCTCCAAGCCGCGCTGCAGCGTAGGGCTGGAGAGGAGTGTGCCAGGGTTCAGGCTTCCACGGGACAGACGTCATTCCCTCCAAAGATGTTCTGATCTGATAACTCCTGGTACTAACTGGAGTGAGACGTGGCTAAATTTAGCGATAGGTTTAATCCTCAAAGAGGCCCCGGTTGCCTGATGGAAAAAGCAAAGTGTTTCAGTTGCTGCCCTCAGCGTTTCTTGTTGAGTGACAGGTTTCCCTTTTCTCTTACACAGAGCGAGCCAAACCCAGCGCCTACAGCTTTTTCATCGTCAAAGATCAGCTTCACAGAGAGGGAAGGCTCTGCAGCCCTTACTGCGGTTGTAGAAGAAACCACCCCATAGGATAATTTTACAGAAAGCATAAATAGTTCTTCAGAGGGAATGAACTGAAGGAAAAAAATGGGAGGCCAAAGGATGGAATTTCTACAGGGAAGGGCTTTTGTTAGAAAGGGCAAAGCCAATCCAACAGAGCACCAAGGCAGAGCAACCAGTGCTCTCATTGTCCTCTGTTTATCATTAACGACAGCACCTACATTCTTCCATGTTTTGTCCAAACAGCAACCAAATTAGATAACCCAGCTAAGCGGAAAGACCCGGAAGATAAAGATGGATGTTACATTGTCCATCTCCCCAGCAATAGAGAAGTTCCTTTTAAAGCCCTCCAGGTGATGAGCTGCCAACTGCCTGCTTCCTCCCGCAGCCTATTTCATGCCTGTGTGGGGCTTTGAGGGTGTGGGTCCAAATAGCACACAGGACACACAGGAGCATCACTAATTACAGCTTTATGCATTTCAAACTAGCACATCTTTCTTTGGGCCCTTAGCTATAATTATCTGCTGTTCTTGAGGTATTCTTTAAAGGACCTGACTGGCTACTGTAAGACACAGGTAGGTACAAAGGACTGTATGAAGGTAAGGTACGAAGGACTGTATGAAGGTAAGGCTGGTATCACACCGCACTCCCTGCAGCCGTGGGTAACCAGTTTTTTACTGCAGCAAGGCTTTTCCTCTCAAGAGATTGCAGGTCTTTGCCAAAATAACAAGAAATCAGGATATACATCCATAAAAGATTTTCTAGAAAGCTGACCGGGGTAGTCTGGATTTCGTATGAGCTTCTTCCACCTCTACTAGCGAGACAGGATGCTGAGAAGGCGACTACTAGCAATGGGGAAAATACGCTGTGGATACCAAAGCTGAGACAGCCACCGGTCACACAGGGCTGATATTTGCTCTTGCTATTGGCCCCATGGAGACCCCGTGTGTCCCGCGTGCCCATCCACTGTAAGGAAAGGCCAATTCAAGGCGTCTGGATTTCATCAGACACCAACAGTGTGGTTCGTTCTTGGTAAACACCCACAAAACTCCCTCCCAGCTAAGAATTTAATCCTGCTCTCATGTGGGCTGTAGAGGCAGCAGCCTGGGAGCAAGCTGGGGGGGGTGAAGATGGCTCACAGAACAGAGGGATGGTGAGAAAACAGCTCCCTGTCATGCCAGAGCTCACGCTGCCATCGTGAGTCACAGCTGTTACTCACTTCAGCTCTGCAGTGACATTTCTGACAAAAAGGAGATGTCGATAGCGCTACGATCAACAATCAGGCGTGGCTTGGAGTCTAGACTCTCTTTTACACTTGTGCATTTGCTTCTTTCACACATTATCTCTAGAAAAAGTACCATTTATAATATTTTCTATCGTGTCTCTCATCTATTTCCTGTATGTTCCAAAAGAAAATGCGGGAAGGAAGTTTTTTAGGGAGCATTTGAACGTAACCTTTTAGGAATAATTGGTGTGAGACAGTGATTTTGTCTTAGCTTTAGGGTACAGGTAGGCTATAGGCGTGGAATGCAGGAAAACTGGTCTGATATGTTTAGAGGCTTGAAGATTTTTATAGCCTGAGGAAATCCAGGATCTCACTGGCAAAGATTCGCTTGGTTGATTTTGTTTGGTTTTGATCTGCAAATTACAGAAAGCTCACCAGAAAGCGTACCACACGTGCTGCATTCCTGCCAAAAGCAAGCTGCTGCTTTTCCAGTTATCCCAGACCCTGATGATTCTCAATCGAGCTGGCAGATTTTGACTTTCCGAAAAAAAGATCTGCTAGTTTGGGGACTTCTGGTCCCACAGCAACCAACTGCTTGAACCAGTGAGTTCATTTTCTTTGATTTGTTAGTGACAAGAATTGGTGCAACCAGTAATAACGGCAGGTGGGTGCAGCGCGAGATACATTTAGCACAGCACAGACTGCCGTGCCTTGAAGGACAGGCTAAAAATCCATGACTTTAGAGTCCTAAAGTTGGCTTAAATTAGATTTAGACTAATGTAGGCTAAACCCTAATGTAGGCTCTCTGTAATGTTTGTCTCTTAAGGTAAGACGCTTCGTCTCCCTGCCGGTTTGATTTATGACAGATTAGGATGTCGGTTAATCTCTTCTTATTTGGCTGGATGGCTGTGGAGATTAATCAAGTATTGTCTGTGAAAGGAACCCATAAATACAGATCACTAATTTTTCTGTAATTATTGCTCTGTATGCCAGAGGGATACAGAGGGAGTACAGACAAGGACAGACACCGGCCTCTTAAATCTCATTTCACGACAGAAACAGAAAAACCGCAGCAGCTGCTCTGGCTGATACTGGTTTTCTCTGACGCGCTCAGTTCAGTTTCCTGAATAAGGCAAAACCTCCCAGAAAGAATAGAGTATGGTCTCCTGTGTGAAAACGGCAAAGCCGAAAGCGGTTGCGAGTGAGCAAATCTGCTCAGCTGCCACAGCACCATCTCTGTTTCCACAGGACAGGGAGAAAGCAGCATTTCTTAGGGGAAAAGCCACACTGAGCGAATACAGAAACACAGACTGAAACAGCAACGTGCTGTGAATGTTGGGAGTGAGACCTGCACGGAAGACAGCCGCTGAAAAGCACCTCTGTGATCGGTGGGCAGAGACACCCCCTCTGTCAGGCCCTCTGCTGAGACGGCTACACCAGTTGCCTCCTCTCCCTGCTCATTCCAAGGACATTTGGACAGAGACGTTAATTTTACCGCTTGTTCCCTGTTGAGCTTGTAAATTGTGACATTTTTCTTTCTACCTTTTCCCATGTGCTGCTCTTTTGGGGGTGGTACCCCAGTCCAAACCTAGCTGTAAAGAATATTTATTGTGCATAGCTTAAAAGTCTTTTAGTAAATTCACTCTTGCGCAGCTTGGCAGAAGGCAAATAGTGTCAGGGCACAGACATACTCCCTGGGTGTTAAGAAACCTACTTTAAATGGCTGAGTGTCAGAACCATAAAGGATACTAGTACTGGCAGGCTTACGTGCCGCTGAAATACAGAGACGATTATCTGTAAAATATTCAAGGGTAGTGAACAAAGGGGCCGCAGGTGTAGAGCACCTGGAGAGGGAGCACACTTAGCACTTAGAAAGAGACCCTGGGGATCCTGCCCAAGTGACAGACACTGGTTGCTATAGAGATATCTGTCCTCTTCTAACACAGATGGATCGCTCCAGCACGCACTGAAGTTTCACCGCGTCTTGGTGCAGGCAGACCACCATCTCCTACTGTCCCTGTCAAAGGAGCTGGAATTTCCCCAGGCTTTCCTTAAAAGAAGGAGCAAGCCAGCTTTCTGCAGAGAGGCACCACTGACCGGTGCCACTGCCATTAGTTATCTCCTCTCTAATGAGGGGTCTCTGTGGAGGGGAGCATGGGGAGCGCCATGAGCTCCAGCCCAGACACACACTGGGATCTTCTCTGGGGGAAGATGGTTCCTCTTCCTTGCCAGCCCTCCAGCCTGGTCTGAAGCTTCATCAGCTCAGTTTTTGCAGGTAAATAAGCTGAAAAGCCCAGAAGCTGCTGAGTGCATCAGGCACTCTCGCTGCTGGAGTCTGCAGAGCCTTGCAATGTGGTGCAACTGCTGGGCTGAGCAGAGCAGCCGTAAGCTGGCAGCTTCATCTGAAAGCGAAGGGGCCTGTAATCTGCTGCATTTGACATACAGCTTTATTCCGGCACACCCAATTCGCACTTAAAACATGTCAGAGATGGCAGAATTCTGCATTAGTTCAGGAACTAACAGCATTTGCAGTGAAGCCAAATTCACCCTCAGCTCGCCGCAGCACGATGCCTCTCTGCACACACGGCAGCAAAGTTCGCAGGTTCTCCCGAATCCCTGGGCAACACACATTTGCTTCCCATCCGCCACTCGAACAGCAAGAAATATTTGTACAGAACTTCTCTTCTTGGACAATATCCAAATTATTTCCCACTTCCTCTGCCTACTGGGACACAGTTGCCAGACTGAGCTCCTGAAGCGGTAACTGGCAGTGGGCAGCAATGACTCAGATCTTCAGGAATTACAAAACTCGGTTTCCCCCTTCTTCTGAAAATCCTTCACTCCCTCTCCATCTTTAAATAAGAAACCACAGGCTTAGGCAGGCTCTCAATTACACAAAAAAATGCCTTCCAAAGAAAGAAAACACCGCAGCATCTCCTCCAGCAGGAGGTAAGGCGATGACACGCTGTTTGGACAGTGAGGTGTTTCCAGCCTAAGCAGATGGGTCAGCATTTACAGAAATCGTTCCCGTTGCAGTTTCTGGAAGGAACGCGCGAGAACCGCAGACAATCTGAAATTAGCGGGCATGGAAGGACACAGCTAGCGTTAAGATTTTACCTACACCACCTGCCCAAGTTGTGGTAGACTTCATGTGTTTTCAGGACCAGTTTGGGGATGAAGGATGTGACCTGTGACTGGATGAGATGGGGTTAGAAATTAAACGCACTCTCTCACTGTAAGGTTTGGAATTCGTGTGGGCTGGAGAGTAAAGCGATGCAAGGATTTCTCGTAACTACTGCGACCTTGGGGAGAGCTAATGAATTATTCTGGGGGTATTACGCTGCGAGTGCTTGCTCCCCATTGGGCAACAGTGCAGACGCGGTAATTCCTAACCCAAGGGAGCCCTTTCCTCATCTGACGCTGGCACAGCCTTCGTTAGTGATCACTTTTCACTTCGAACACTCCCAAGGAAAGCTGCAGATACAGCCATTCCCCATCCTAATTTTAGCGTTCCCTCTGGTACCACTTCACCACACAATTATGTAGTGCCATAATTTTGGGCAGAGAATATTCCAGTTCTGAAGAAATTACAATCTCATACGATAAAACATATGCAAGGAGAAAAATGTCTTTTATATTCTCCAGGTCTTTTAATTTTGTGGGTGTGAGAAGTATCCATGGCTGTAAGATCAGCGGGCAGCAGAGGGTGCAGGCAGTGAGCACTCACACTTGCGTTCGTGTGCATATCCGTGCTTACCTTTTCTCCTACCTGGTTTGTCTTCTCAATTTACCTTAAATTTACCTAGTTTGTTGTTTGATTTAATTCCATGAATATGTCACTTAAAAGGTGTCACAAAGATTTTTGTAGAAAGTGGTAATCTCTCTTGTAAAAAGCACAGCAGGGCAAGTGGCCATAAAAATTTCACAGACTTGACTCTGCATGAAAAGACTCCCTGTGGGTAGAATTGCCGCTTACTGTGGCTATTTATCACTGCCGAGATGGCCAACAGTGTGGCTGAGTGGTCTTAAAATAGGATGGATTTGCCGCAGCAAGATGTAAGAAGTATATTTTTTTGTATCAATGCTGTATTGTACGCTGTAACTATGCAATCCAAAATTTCCAGATCCAGAGTTTCCATATTAATAAATAAACCCACAGTGTGACAAGCCAGTATGCAACCTTGAAAATACACTTGCATTGGCAACGGGCACAAGCCTTGCAGACATATGGAAACCACAGCTTTTCACAACTTAACCACAATGCCATCTCTATGAAACTTGGCATGGATCAGATGATAGCAACACCAACTGTGTTTTCAGTGCAAGGTCTAGAATGACAAGGAGACAACCCGGCTCCAAATTCCTAACTTCTGGTGTGCTGCACAAATCCTTCCATGCAGACACGGCTAGCATAAAAGGGGCTATTGGAATGTGAGGGATCCTTATTTTCTGTGACAGAAGATAGGCTTGAAATGTTGATGCAAATAACCTACAGTCTTGAGGTTCCTTGTCCTGAAAGACTACGTGGCTTACTTGGTCATCCATGCTCCAAATCCCCAAGCCTTTCACTCACAGGAGAAATCCCTACCGAGCGATTTGGAATATCTCAGTGTCTCTTGCAGAGTTCCAGTAATCAAAGTTGCACACCACTAGTGTTCAGACTGACCTAAAAATTAAACCCGATAGAATGACTTCCTTTTCCCATGTCACTGTGTTTATGATAGTATTGACTAGTCTAAGAATATTTTTTAAAAAATGGGTTTGTGCAGGTAATTGACTTGAGATGGGGTTATTTCTGAGCTTGTAGACTCCAATCACAGGAACACACAACTCTCTCTGAAGGAAATCGAAGCCTGTCAGAAACTGTCAGCTGGTCCCACCTCCATCGTAAGCGCCAGCGCTGCAGTGCATCCTCGGTCCCTGTGGCTGAAGTGAGGCACACAGAGCAGGCCACACACACTCAAAGGCCTACTGGACAACAAGGTGGTTTTCAAAAGTAATTAGCCTGCCTGAGCAGCTTCACCAATCAGCTAGCTGATGGGGCTGAGACATCAATAACTGCCACGAGTCCCTAAAAGACAAAAGGAGCCCCCACAGGCACATGCAGAGTCCAGCCCTGAACAGAGAGTCTCTTCAGAGCAGAAGGGAACAGGGTTGTGTGTAGTAACTAGCGTATATAAGAGGCACATGGAGATACACATAAGGCGAGAAGCTCTTGCTCCAAGCTTGCTCCCTGCCCAATTCCTCAATATTGAGCAGGTTTTCTCAGTAACTAGGGAATAAATACAAATTCCCCATGCAAAGAACCAGAAATGAAAATGCCACAGCAACCAGCAGGGACAGAGCGGGGTGCCACACTGCAAGCTGATACCTCTTCCACGCTTCTGCCCTACTCACATCCCTCCAATTGCTCCTTCTAACCCCTGAAAGCCCCCCATGGCAGCAGCCCACCTCAGCTTCCTCGGAGCGCTTTGGTGACAGCCCTGAAGAGAACCCCACACCCAGAACTTTAAGCCTTGCAGAAGGGCAGAGGAGGCTGAGACACTTCAGCTTCCTCAGGTTGTTTTGGTTTTAGAAAGGGAGAAAGTTTTGCTGAACAAAAAGAATAAACATGCAGTCCCAGGGGGCATATTTGAAGCCACAAGTAAATAAATAAGCAATGAAGTATTTGTGCAAGTTGTGCCTGATTTCTCCTGAGACACTTCCCCCAGAGGCAGCAACGGAGAGGCAGAGACCACAAGAGCCTCACCACAGCGCTGCTGCACCCAGGAGCTCCCTGCAGCTCACACCTCTGTTTAGCCTGGAGAAGAGGAGGCTGAGGGGAGACCTCATCACCCTCTACAACTGCCTGAAAGGAGGGTGTAGAGAGATGGGGGGTGACCTCTTCTCCCTGTAGCCTTCCCTGTACTGATCGAGTTCCTAGCCACAGTCATGTTCTAAAATGCTTTTTTGTCTCTGCCTTCCTAGGAGTAAGTATAATATACACAGAAATGTTGGCCAGGCTTCTTTTTTTCATGCCTTCTTACCCGGAAGTAATTGGGAAGCTGTGCCAGCAGTGTCGAAGCTGGTGCAGTGTCTGTCCCTATCCTGTTCTCATTCCACTCTGCGGATTTCTCCAGCCACCTGGTGGTCCCCTACACACCACGCTCACCGGATTCCTTGAAGGTAGGGTCAATCCTGGGGACAGATACAGACCAAGAACATATCAAATCATTCGTCCCTTCTGAATGAGATCCAAGAAACACCATAAATAAACAGAGCAAGAAGGAAAGAACATCTGTTTCCATGGAAAGACGGTTTTGCCCGTGAGCTTACACAAAGGCAGGATAAAGGTCCATGTGCCTTTGTGCTCAGTCATGCACCAGTCCCATTCGCAACTGCTTCAACAAATGAGGATAAAGTGGGTCATTTTGTCGTCAGAACAACAAAAGCACATACTGACCTAGATATGTCTGAGGGAACCTAATCTTGCTCTTGGCACAGACTACAGGGTTCAGACAGCATAGGGGGGTTCCAGCTGGGGAAACACAGCATAGTAACAATCCCAGAATGTCTCTTTTCTGTCCGTGGTCTCAAGATCAGCCTCTCCTCTTTGTCTCTCCTGGCAGGCGTCACAGTGATGGCACTTAGCTCTGATCACCAGCTGCTGGTGGCAGGTTCCCAGGACGGCTCAATGCTTGTCTGGAATATGGAAGTTTTTGAGATGCTGCACGCTCTTCCTGGCCACCCCGGTGAGCCTTCTCCATGTTTTATGACTGGAAAGCTTTTTTCATATCTGAAAAGAGCTCTAACAGCTTGGCGATCCTTGAGCTGTAGGCACACAGACACCTCCTAGCTGCCAGCATTCTCCCCATTGCTGAACACGCTGAGAATCCCTCGTTTTGCAAATTGTCCTCTTATTTTATAGCTGAGGTGAGGTGCGTGAAAGTGTTTGGAAAAGGGACCTCTGCTGTTTCAGCTGCCATGGATCACGGTCTGCACATCTGGAATTCGATTTCTGGCAGAGCAAGGTTTATTATCCAGGATACGCATATCGAAGAACCGCCCTCCCATCACCTTCATGTGGATGAGGGGCACATGACTGTATATTCTTCCTCGGGTACAAAGGTATGGCAGTTTGGCAAAGACTGCCAGCCTTTGACTTAAAGCGTGCCAAAAGAACAACTACTTTAGAAATTATAGCCACAATCGCGAAGGTTGTAGGACAGGAAAGCTACCTCTCCTATCTCTTTTGCCACCTCTTTACTAGGTCAATGCTTGGATGTAGCATGCATCCCACCCCCAGAGTCACAGAAACCAGTCAACGATGTAGCAATCAACAAGCAAGAAAAGCAGCTTGCCATAGCACAGGATGACCCGGTCCTTGTGCTAGATATTATCCCTGCAGATCCATGCCCTGTGATCAACAGGCCCACCCGCACCTTTAAAACACAGATCCCTGGCGCTCTGATTTCCAGAGCGGTTGTCCTTGCAGATTACAGAGTCCTCTACAGCATGACTATTATTCCTTTATGACTGCCCTCAGGCCCAAGTGTTCCCTTTGGAAGGTCACAGAAGCCAGATCTCCTGTTTGGAAAGCAGCCATGGAGAGCAGCAGGCACTCAGTGGATCTGAAGATTCCCTGCAGTGTCTCTGGGACTTGGAGTTCTGTCAGTAGGAACACGAGATGCGCTATTATAAGGTACTACAGTGGTAAGACAGTGTCAATAGTCGATTACTGCCCTGAGCTGCCAGGGAGGATCCAACTGACAGGATTCCCAGCTCTCTAAGAGCACACCCAAACCCTGCATGGAGCTGTTCAAACCGACAGGCAGAAAACTATTCTCAGCATCTACGTGTGATTTTAAAGTGTCCTTACATCTAGGTACACTACCAAGGTGCCAATGCCTTCTAAGTGAATGAGTGCTGTTAACACCACTCGGACACTAAACGTAAGTCCTAGGAGTTATTTATCTACAGCTTATTACTGCTCATTTAGTCGGTGGAAGATAGATGACACAAATCAGTGAAGAGAATGAGACTTCGCAAGTTAATAGTAACAGAAAGGGTAAATTGGGCCAGCTCAGGAGAATCCAGTGGAGGAAAAAAAAGCGATGGTGGAAGCTGGATCAGTGTGGTTACTCTTTCACCTGACAACACACCGCAGACACATCTGAGCTACTCCTCTCCACAGGTGGAATAATGGGGCTTTTGTACAGTCATACTAGGCTCCCTTTCTTGTACTGCTATGAAGTGCTTCACAAGCCAGGGCTTTATTTTGTGATACCTCCCACCCTCCTTCCAGGATCATTCTTGGAAAAATCTTTATTTATTACCTCTATTTTTAAGCATTGAATAACCACTGACTACTCTCAGGCATCTTCTCTTCAGCCTGTATTTACCAGCATAACAATCTAAATCTAACCATCCATTTTCAGCCCACATCCCTCCTGAAAGGCATTTGCTGTGCTTGCTTCTCAAAAGATGCCACATACACGTATGCTGGATCACTGGATGAGGCCAGTACAGTCTGGGATGTTGCAAGCGGTGAGTAATGGGGAAATGCAACGAGAAAGCCTGTACTCCTTCCTGGATCAAAGAGGCTTATAGTATCCTTCATGTTGTAAGAAGGGAAACATGTCGTGCAGTGACAGTTTGTGCAAATGTGAGAACAGAGGCTACAACACCAAATCCCAAGGTGGCCTCTTAGCACTGTGGCTGGGAGCTGCAATTGCACTACCACAGCTGGAATATTCCAGCACACAGTAGAGAAAAATATTCTGGGTTCAATTATCAGCAGCGAGTTTAAGGGCAAAGCAAGAAAAGTCTCTGTTAAGTCTCTATTATGCAAATCACCTATAATGCTCTAAGGAGATACAAGCAGCACGGCTTATTTTTTCTCCCCCTTGATCTTCATGTGACACGGTTTTACTGAGGTAAGTTTTCTGGCGACAAGGGACTATTTGTGGGAAGTGGCATATTTTAAGTCTGATCCTGCGACACAGTAAATGCTTTATTCTGCGCTTGGTTTCCGCAGGTGCCTTGCTGGCTGCACAGCGTGTACACCCAACTGCTCTCAGAATTGTGCCCACTGCAGATGGAACGACTGAGGGAACTGGGGTTGTTCAGCCTGGAGAAGAGGAGGCTGAGGGGAGCCCTCATCCCCCTCTACAACTCCCTGAAAGGAGGGTGTAGAGAGATGGGGGCTGAGCTCTTCTCCCTGGGGACAAGGGATAGGACAAGAGGAAACGGGTTCAAGTTATGTCAGGGCAGGTTTAGATTGGATATCAGGAAACATTTTGTCACTGAAAGGGTTATTAAACATTGGAACAGGCTGCCCAGGGAGGGGGTGGATTCCCCATCCCTGGAGGTGTTTAAGAAAAGGGTAGATGTGGTACTGAGGGACATGGTTTAGAAGTGGTTTTTGTCAGGGACGGTTAATGGTTGGACTTGATGATCTTAAAGGTCCCAGGAATTCTATGATTCAATGATTTGTGGCAATAACAAAAGCTGGCTGTATAATTTGTGAGCAGTTTCACTGTCCAAAGACCACCCCTCCTCAGTATAACCCACTCCAGAACATGGTGGCAACACGTACGGTAAAATCCAGAAAGAAAGGCAGGGAAAACTCAAGCAAGCAACGGTACAACCAAGGGAATTCTTCTAGGAGCCCGACTCGCATCAGCAAGGTCTCTCAAATCTGCCCAGTGGCGTAAGAAAGCGAAGATGAATAGGATAAAGCAGCATCAACACCCAGGAACGAGCGTGCGGGTTTCTCTTTCTATCCTTTCTATCCTTAGTGCCTCAGAATTACACTAAACGCTGCTGAAAACTCCCTCGCTGCGGTTACTGAGTCTGTTGACACCTTGGCACAACACTGCCGCTGCCGCGCCCCGCAGTAACCACACTTAAGAAAGGTAAATAAGGAAAAAAAAAAACCAAAACCGGCCCCAGACTCACATTTTATCCCGCTGTACCGGAGCGGGCACTACAGCTCGGTACAAACCACCGACGGCAGCCCGGCCGAGGCCCAGCCGCCGCCGGCGGGCAGTCGGTACCGCGGCCCTCCCGCCTCCACCCC
>VXBO01013010.1:245709-269018 GCA_013400135.1 Rhinoptilus africanus | reverse complement strand
CCCTGGGGTACGCCCGCCCTCCTCCCCCGGTGCCGCGGGATCCCCCGGGGCCTGCGCTCTCCTCCTCCGGTACCGTGAGCTCTCCCCCGGGCCTGTTTCCCCCCTCCCCAGCCCGGCTGTTCTCCTCTGGTACCGCGGACACCCTCCCCGGGGACGTGCCCCCCTCTCCCCGGCACCGTGCCCCCCTCCGTGCCTTGCCACCCTCCTCCAGCACCCTGAGGCCCACCCTCCCCTGTACCACGGGGCCCCAGCAGGGCCTGCCTTCCTCGGGGCCTCCTCAGCTGGTACCGTGTGCCCCTCCCCGGGCTGCTCCCCCTTCCCCGGTGCTGTGGGGCGCCCCCCGGGGCCTGTCCCCACCTCCCTCAGTGCCGTGGGCCGCCCCTGCCCCCCTTCTGGGGCCGGGGGGTGCCCCGGGGCCTGTTTCCCCACTCTGGGCCTCACCCGCCTTCTTGCCCGCAGGTGGAGGATGCGCTTTCCTACCTGGACCAGGTGAAGATCCGCTTTGGCAGCGACCCCGCCACCTACAACGGCTTCCTGGAGATCATGAAGGAGTTCAAGAGCCAGAGGTAAAGCTCGGGCTCTGCGCCCCGGGGCTGCTGTGGGGAGCTCCTCAGTCCCTGCAGGGGTCTCTCTGCCTCTGAGGGGTCTCCCTGCCTTCATCCTTCCACCTTCACAGACATGCAGGCCACACTGCTGGCCTGTCCCCCGGCAGGGCGGTCGGTAGACACTGGAGATGGAGGGTGTCTGTCCATCCCGTCATTTTTCCAGAGGTGAAATTCACAGGAAAAGGCAAATCTATTTGCACTTTGTGCTCTGAAACACAGATCTTGAGAAGAAGTGAAGAAGCTTAGAATCGTAGGGTTGGAAGGACCCTCTGGAGATCACCTAGTTCAACCCCCTGCTAGAGCAGGGTCACCCAGAGCAGAGGGCACAGGAACGCCTCCAGGCGGNTGTTGTCCCCCAGGACTCCCAGGTCCCTTTCCTCAGAGCTGCTCTCCAGCAGGTCACCCCCAACCTGTCCTGGTGCAGGGGGTTATTCCTCCCCAGGGGGAGCATCCTACACTTGCCCTGATTGAATTTCATGAGGTTCTTCTCTGCCCAACTCTCCAGCCTGTCCAGGTCTCTCTGGATGGTGGCACAGCCTTCTGGTGTGTCAGCCACCCCTCCCAGCTTTGTGTCATTGGCAGACGTGCTGAGCTTGAGTGCATAGCCTGTCTGACCTGGCAGCCCTAGGGGTGATGGCTGTCTCCCCCTTTTTTTTGGGTAATCTGCATGCTCATAGCTCCTCTCTGGGGATAGCTCTCCCAGTATAGGCCTGCAGTGGTCATTCCCTCTGTTGGGGCTAATTTCTAGGTCTGAGGTTCCCAAACTTGCTTGTTAAAAATTGCAGCTCTAAGAAGCCAGATGCTTCACATACCTCTGCAGTTTTCTAGGCTTAACTTGTATTTCTGATTTGGGCACAAATAACAAACTCTTCTCAATTTTAGCATTGACACACCTGGAGTAATCCGACGTGTTTCACAGCTTTTCCATGAGCATCCCGACCTCATTGTGGGATTCAATGCTTTCCTCCCTCTGGGCTACAGGATAGAAATTCCAAAGAACGGGAAGTTAAGTATACAGTCGCCTTTGAATAGTCAGGTAGGTCATAGAGTTCGTATTCTCTAGATAAATTCTGTTACATGTGTCACAGTACTCATTTCTTGCACAGTGTAGGCTACAAAGATTTACGTATATTGCATATTGCTAAAGCTTTAACATGGTTTTCAACGTGCATGATAATGGGTATAATATAAATTTAAATATATATTCTCAAAGCAGTTGTTAGTTTAGCTTACACAAGAAGGGTATTCCTGCATGAAGCACCACTGCAAATACTTCAGTCGGATTTGAAAACTGTAATTGCCTTGACATCTTTATGTAGATTCTCAGTACATGGCGTGTGTAGTGACAAATTTCAAAGAGATCTTGGAAGAATCGCATTTCCAGTCTTCCACTGAGAAACTGGGAAATGTGTTTAGGCAATAGGCAAAAAAATACCACGTCAGGCATTGCCGTGCAATTGCCAACATCCGGCAACGAAAGACATCTGCTGTAATACAGGTGGATTCGTATTGGCCTCTCCTCCTTTGTTGTTGTTGTGTGGTTGTGGAGGCTGAAACAGAGCTATTACCTGAATTCTACTGATAAACTTGTGGTTTAACTCTAATTAGTAGCAGGAAATACCTTTTAGATCTCAGTTCCCTTAGATCTCTCTGTTGCTTAGAAATTTAGCGTCTTTAAGACCCTTATGTTTTAATATGTTTCTTAAAAGTGACAGTTCCTCTGAAATAAAACAGTGGTAACAGAAACTGCGGTGCGCGTTGTTTGCTGCCCTCTCGAGTGTCACGGATAGTGCAGCGACAGCCAAAAGCAGTAATGAGTCAGATGGTTCGTAAGCCAGATACCACTTACGGGATTTTTTTAACTGATGATGTTAATAAACTAGGCAGGGAAATTTATTGGCTAATAAAATCTTTTTTCTTTCTTCTTCACATGGTTATCTTTTTTTTTAAGCAAAACAGCTTGAAAAGCCCGATGTGAGATTGTCGTTGAACTTGCGCCCGTGTTTCTGTACGAGTCACTGTCCTGTGTGTCTTATGCCACTAGGTGCCCCCGGAGCCTGTCCCCAGCGCTCTCCCTGGCAGCGGGCTCTTGCTGCATTACTCCCAGGAGAATTCGCACAATCACAGTGACTGTTCCGAGGAGTTTAGGCAGCAGCTTCCGTACAAAGAAGATAAATCCCAAATTCCCTTGGAGTCGGATTCCGTAGAGTTCAATAATGCTATCAGTTACGTGAATAAGATCAAAACACGTTTCCTCGACCATCCAGAAATTTACAGATCCTTTTTAGAAATTCTTCATACTTACCAGGTAAAGAATCTTCGGCATAAGAGATTGCGGGTTTGCAGTGTAGCTGTTCGCATAGTTGTTGTCAAATGAAACGTCTGCCTATTGAACAGGCTTCTGCAGTTCTCAAGCACTAGCCTTTGGCCAGCAATTGCCTCATGGATAGTCACATGAAATGACAAAAGTGTGTAAATTGTGGCACTTTCCAGGGTCTGCAGTGTAAGGGGGTTGTATCTAGATCTGTCTTCACTAACTTTCACTTGATTTAGGGATATTCTGTGTGAAAGGATGCGCTGTAAGAACCTTGGGCTGTCTGTTAGTTATTTCAGGTTTGTGTAGCATAAGATTTTTGGGCAAGTTGATGAGTTTTCTTGCATAGTGCAGTTTGGTTTTGACTCTGTTTAACATCTGTGCCTATCTTTTCAGAAAGAACAGCTGAACACTAAAGGCCGACCCTTTCGGGGCATGTCAGAGGAAGAAGTGTTTACTGAAGTAGCAAATCTGTTCAGGGGACAGGAGGATCTGCTTTCGGAGTTTGGACAGTTTCTCCCGGAGGCTAAAAGGTCTTTGGTACGTGGTTGCTTAGAGCAAGGCAGAATAACAAATAGTCTCAGGTTGTAGAATACATAAAGAAGCTTTAGGAATGCAAAACATTATGTAAAAACATAAAGATGAACTTTGTTCCTCTTCCTTGTTTGGAATTTCACAGAACGGGTGACTTAACTACGTGTTCTCTCTTCTGCTCTGGTATATGGGGTTCTTCGTTTGCTCCAGTCGAGACGAGAACATCGAAGTCATTATTTATTTACTCCAGTTCACAGGAAATGGACCATGTGAAGTGAACAGTGTCCAGAAAACTGAGCACGAGAAGAATCTGGAACACAGCAAAAAGCGATCCAGACCACTGCTGTTGCGTCCTGTTTCTGGCCCAGCAAAGGTATCTTTAGCAAGCAAAAACTTAAAACAACCTGATACTACTCATTGTGTTTAAACAATTGCTTAGATAAAGTTGTAACAAGTAGCATCTTTCAGGTATGTAGGTGTATGAGAAACAAAATTTCAAAGTTGTTTTTAAAATAACAATTACTGTAGAAAAAGTGAATTTTTAAAGTATGCTTAAATGTGTGTAGTAACAAGTTGAATACTAAATACCAAGACCTTCTGTACAAGTATTGGCCCTGGAAAGGGACAATTCATTGCTTCTAGAAAGAAATCTTTCTTTGGCATTCTTTCCCAAGAGATCCTTTTTTTTTTTGTTTTCTTCTTGGCTTAGAGGAGGACTTGACACAGCAGTGCTAGGTCGCTGTTTGGGAAATGCCGAGTTTCAGCCTTGCAGAGGGTTGTTATCTGTCAGGGGCGTAGAATTTGATAGGATTTGAGCTACAACATTTTAAGTATAACTGCTTGTTCTTTTAACAGAAGAAAATGAAACTGCGAGGTACCAAAGATCTGTCAGTAGCGACAGTGGGGAAATACGGAACACTGCAAGAGTTTTCCTTCTTTGACAAGGTTGGTATTCGGCCTGTTCTCGCATTCTGTGGATTTATTTTCAGCCATTTATGTGGTTATTAATTGGTTGGGTTTCTATACAACCTGCGTGTCGGCACTTAGCAATTGTCTGATTTTTCAAGTTTTTCAAGATGTACCAGGAAAAAAGAACATAGATGGGTGTGGAAGATGAATAGAAACTGATAACTAACCTTTTCCTGAATGCTTGTCTCTTACAGGCATGTTTTTCTCTATTTTTCAGTGATATTTCCTCATGGTACCATCTGTACTTACTAGATTATTGTTTGAAACTGGGCATCGTTGTGCATGTTTTCCTTTTATGTTGCAGTCTAGGCAGAGGTTTGTCACTGTACCCACGGCTCAGACTACTTGGAATATGAACACTAAATAAAAGTGGTGTTTGAGTGGTTTGATCCTTTCTCTCCAAACCGTGCTTTAGGTGCGTAGAGTGCTAAAGAGTCAGGAAGTCTACGAAAATTTTCTCCGTTGCATTGCTCTCTTCAACCAGGAGTTGGTCTCTGGCTCTGAGTTGCTCCAGCTAGTTACACCATTTTTAGGGTAAGTTACTGACTGTCTTCTCTGCTCTGGCGTGTTTTTTAGGTCTTACTCTGTTACTTTTTGGTAGATGTTGTGAACTTTGTTACTGATGTTTTGGATTTAACTTCAGAAATATCTCCTATGTAGCATGCAGGAAAATGAAGGCTAATCCAAAAAGAGGTGTAATCTGAATCTTTTAACATATCTACACATATCCTCTTTTAGGGAGGATATTTTCCTCTGCCTGCACATCCTGTTCAAAGCCTCCCAAGCGGCAGACTACCCGATGTACTACATCATGGGGGGCAGAAAATCTCATGAATTCTGGAGGGTCATCTCTGTTCACACTCCCTGTATTCAGCTCTCAAAATATGATCAGATATAAACGTGGAATCTCAGAACAGAGCTGAGAGAAGGATAAATAGTTCTAGCTCTGATGTGAGCCTCTCATGCTGTTTGGCTTCCAACAGAAGAGGAAGAGTCACATGGCAAAGTGACCCCTCAGTTAAGGGGAGTATTCGTGAAGTTGTGAAGGGAGATTCTTTTCCTGCCTTGGGTCAAAAAGAACATAAGGCACATCAGAGAGAATGGTAACAGAGGTAAAACAGTGGTGAAGGATTTCTCAGTGCAGTGCTAAGTTTGTTTAGATCTTCTCCCTCGCTTTTATGACACACCCTAAAACTGTCAGAGTGAAATAACAAAATACACTTACCTGTGTTTTTGAAGGAAATTTCCAGAACTCTTTGCACAATTCAAGTCCTTTCTTGGTGTGAAAGAGCTTTCATTTGCTTCTCCACTGAGCGACCGATCTGGGGATGGAATGAGTCGGGAAATTGATTACGCTTCCTGCAAACGCATAGGATCGAGTTACCGGGCTCTCCCAAAAACCTACCAGCAGCCAAAGTGCAGTGGAAGAACAGCCATTTGCAAGGAGGTACTTTGGGATCAACCCTCCAGTCCCTGAACACACATTGCACTTGTGTACTTGAAGCAGGGTGGTTAGTGCTACAGCTTATGCCTGTGGATTCTTCCCTTTAGTGCTGATCGGCCAGCTTTTATCTCAGATCAGTTATTCATCCTGTTTCTTGAAATAAGAGCATCCACATGCATTTTACTAATTTTATCTAACCCCATCTCAAATCGGGTCTTTCACTTTAATGTCTTTTGCATCTGTGTGCGTACGTTAATTTATTCCTATAGACAGAAAAGAATCTTAAATAGCCTGAAATTAATTTTCTAGCAGTGGACCATTATGGCTTTTAGAAACAGTTTTTCTCCTGAAGGAGCCGGGGGGCCAGTGACTTGGGCGCTGTTGTCACTGAGAACAGACACCTGCAGCCTTGGCGCTCCCGCCTCTCGCTCCTGTTGGCAACTCTGTCTCCTTTACTTACAGTTGCTGATTACTGCAGAGTGATCTCTGGTTTGTGAGGAGATAGCGAAGGTGCTTTCGAGCTTTTGGAGCGGGGCCCAGTTTCCTCTCATCTTCTGAGGAACAGTCATGACAGTGACTTGGGAACTAGGTCTGAAACTTCCAATAGAAACTCAGGGCAGAACTGTGCAAAAATAAAACAGAGAGGTGTCAGACCCCATGAGAACAGCTCTGGGCTCATAAGGCTCTGTTTAATCTCATCTCTTTGCACTGTTGCAGGTGTTAAATGATACCTGGGTTTCATTTCCGTCCTGGTCTGAAGACTCCACTTTTGTCAGCTCCAAGAAGACTCCTTACGAGGAGCAGCTGCACCGCTGTGAAGATGAGCGGTTTGAGGTACCTCTGCTACTGAGCTTCCTTTCTGCCTGGCTGCTCCTCAGAAAGCAAAACTTTTAGTGAAGAGGATTTTAACTGAATGAATTGGCGACCATATACTGAAAGTTCTGTTACGGTTTGTTGGTTTGAGCTAGGGTTTGGTGTTGTCCACTCCCTTGGAGTCTAATAGTTCTTTCTGGGCGTGAGTCCAGTTTCAAAAATCATGTTACCTTTGGGGGAACTGGCAGAGGTGTATTTTCCAGTAAGAAACCTTGCTGATGCTGCTTAGCTCCACCCAGTGGGGCTGGAATGCATGCCACAAACCTGGCTCCATTTTCCTGCTCTGCCTGTTCTTACACTGTGTCTTTTATGGACTCTTAACAGTTGGATGTTGTCCTGGAGACCAATTTAGCCACAATACGTGTGCTGGAGAGTGTGCAGAAAAAACTTTCTCGACTGACTCAAGAGGATCAGGAGAAATTTCGCCTGGATGATTGCTTGGGAGGGACATCAGAAGTGATCCAGCGCAGGGCCATCTATCGCATCTACGGCGATAAAGCACCAGAGATCATTGAAAGTCTTAAGAAAAACCCAGTTACTGCGGTTCCTGTTGTTCTTAAGAGGTAATTCCCATTCTCTTGTGTTCACCTGAGATCTTTAAGAAGCTGATAAAGGATTTTCAAAACCTTTTCAAACAACCGTTTTCTGTAGATGTTCTTTCAAAGGATAATTCATCTTCAGTGGTGGTGCTTTTATTTATTTATTTATTGCTTACAGGAATACTGAAAGACTTTGGCGCATCGCAGTTGGCTACATTAAAAACGCTTTGTGTGTGTTTCTGTGGTTGTTTGTACTGAAGTAGTTTATATATTTATGCAGATTAAAAGCAAAAGAGGAGGAATGGCGGGAGGCCCAGCAGGGCTTCAACAAAATTTGGCGGGAGCAGTACGAGAAAGCCTATTTGAAGTCCCTTGACCACCAGGCCGTCAACTTCAAACAAAATGACACCAAAGCTTTGCGCTCCAAGAGCTTGCTGAATGAAATTGAGAGTGTCTACGATGAGGTGCGTGTGCCAGGAAATAATCCATCTTCTGTGTCCTTCATTTATGGTATTAGCTAGATGTTTACGTAGCACCTGGGACCTTGTAGAAGTGGTAGTGCTCTGAAGAGTTCTCGGTCAAAAATGACCGTCCCAAGCATAGCGTTAATACTGGCTTATTTCTTCTGGCAGGAATGGCTCTTGAGCATGGATTGGAAGGATCTTTATCTATTTGTCTCTTGATTACAGCATCAGGAGCAGCATTCAGAGGGGAGAAGTTCGTCCACAAACGAGCCTCATCTTATCTTTATCTATGAAGATAAGCAGATTTTGGAAGATGCAGCATCTCTTATCAGCTATTATGTAAAAAGGCAGCCTACTATCCAGAAGGAGGATCAAGCAACCATTCGACAGATAGTGCATCACTTCATACCTGAGCTGTTTTTCTCTCAGCCTCCTGAGCACAGTATTTCTGAAGAATCAACGGATGAGGACAGAGAAAACCATCAGGGGCAGAACCTGGATACTCCCGAGCTACGGAAAAAACACGTGCCTGGGCCCCCAAGCAGTCCTTTGGAGGCAAAAGCAACCTTCTGTGATGTTACAGCTGCTGAGCCCCACAACTCTCTGGATGATGTTTACAGTCTGTTCTTTGTCAATAACAATTGGTATTTCTTCCTCCGCCTTCACCAGACTCTGTGCTCGAGGCTCCTAAAGATTTATCGTCAAGCTCAGAAGCAGCTTTTAGAATATCGGACTGAAAAAGAGAGAGAGAAACTCCTTTGTGAGG
Organism: Rhinoptilus africanus; assembly: GCA_013400135.1. NCBI lineage: Eukaryota > Metazoa > Chordata > Aves > Charadriiformes > Glareolidae > Rhinoptilus > Rhinoptilus africanus. Next base: position 260,510 of record VXBO01013010.1, on the reverse strand, counting down.
GAAGAAAAGAAAAAACCAATGATCCAGCCATGGAACTAAGACTGAAGCAACCAAGTAAGAATAACCCGGGACATAGTCCATTCTTCATGCTCTGGTTTCTGGCTCGATTGTAGGTATCTGAGTAACAGAGACCAGCAGGCAAGTCTGTAAGGAGTGCAGGGATGCAAACCTTCACTATAGTTGTGATTTGTGGATACAGTTAATATAACAGGAGAGCTAGTTTGTAATTTATCTTCTGAGGGCTCTCGTATGTAGTTCACAGAGACTTCACCCAAGCCCACTGTTGTCAGATGCTCTGAACTGTCTCGTATTGGTCTGTTCCTTTGATTTATAACAAAATAGTTAACGGCACAAGGTTGTCATGGAAGTGCAGGAGATAAAACTGTTAGAGCCCACCAGCGCTCCTTACAGAGAACTGTCTGTCTGTGAGCGTGTTCTCGGTACTGAACGTCATGGTTCTTGCGCAGTGCTGGCCCTTGTCTCTCTTGACTTCGCTCTGCCTCTTACATGCATTAAGTGATGGCGCTTTTTCCCTGCGCAGGTGAGGTGGAACTGGAGGAGTACTACCCTGCGTTCCTGGATATGGTGAGGAGTCTGCTGGATGGGAACATTGATCCCACGCAGTATGAGGACACTCTGAGGGAGATGTTCACTATCCATGCCTATATTGGCTTTACCATGGACAAACTGGTGCAGAATATTGTCCGCCAGGTAACTAACTTGCTGGCTGTGCTGTGCGTTTGGGGGCCGCACATCTCCCTTCCGTAGACAGATGGGCTGCTCACAGTACCCTGTAGCGCAAGGACTCGCTAAACTTAAATTCATAGAAAAGTTCTATACGTAGGGGAAACGCTACCAGAAGTTCAGTGAGAGTTCAGCTCTGGTACAGGGACCACCTTAGGGGATTTACCCTTCCTGGCCTTTTCCAACATTTTTTGAGTTCTAGTCTCTTCAAAATTCTGCCATTTCCAAAATACATCTAAGGCAAAAAAAAAAAAAAAAGGTCCAGTCCTTTTTACTCAAATCTGTCTTCTAATTGTAGTTGTGTTACAGTTAAGGCCCATCAGCCCCTCACTCGTCTCTCTTCCTTTTATTGCAAAGTGATGAAAAAGAGAGTGGAATGTGTGAAGTTGCCGCAGTTAAAGCTTTGGTGTTTCATCTGAAGTGTGACGCTGTGCTGAGTTTTGTGCTCCTTTCATAACACACTACAGTTAACTCTTGGCCCAGACTTGCTGACTGAATTCCCCCTTTTTTAATGGAAGCTTCACCATCTCGTGAGCGACGACATCTGCTTGAAGGTGGTTGAGCTCTACTTGAACGAAAGGAAGCGAGGTGCTGCTGGAGGTAACCTGTCCTCTAGGTGTGTGCGGGCAGCAAAGGAGACGAGCTATCAGTGGAAGGCTGAACGTTGCATGGCAGATGAGAACTGTTTCAAGGTAAGAGCTTGCTGCCAGGGAACTTCATAAAATGACTGTGGCACTTTACCTGGGAGAAATGGGTTTGGAAGCTCCAAGGCCACCAGTATGGAGAGAAGGTACCAAAACCAGAGCGTAGACAGTAAAGCGGCAGTCTGGCTCGCTGAAAAGCCCTGCTGCTTACTTTCCTCCTAGCTAATATTTGTTGCCCAGATGACTTGTTGTGAATATAGAGCATTTTATTGTAAGCCCAAATGGCCAATATCTTGTGCCTGTCACTTTAATACAGGTAATGTTTCTTCAGCGGAAGGGACAGGTGATCATGACCATTGAGCTTCTGGATACGGAAGAAACCCAGACAGAAGATCCTGTGGAGGTCCAGGTAACACCACAGTGACCGTGGAGTCTGCTGTAGCACAAAGCAGATGTCTTTAAGAATGCTTTCCCACTTCTTGTTCCAAACTGCGAGACTTTGTCCGGAGGAGAAGTTTACCTGGGAGGCGGGAATATTACATGGGGGGCTGTGGTCATTGTGTATGTGTATGTTAGCAAAAGAGTTTCAACATAAATCAGCTTCATAAAAAGCAGCTTGGAAATAAACTAGTTCTTTGCAGTGGTGTTTGTATTGATGATAGTGAACTCTGACTAGAAATCGGTCTCTCTTGCGTAGCACCTGGCTAACTACATGGAGCAGTACGTTGGGGTAGAAGGAGCTCCAAACAACCAGAATGATGGCTTCTTACTGAAACCAGTCTTTCTGCAAAGGTGAGCGCGCCCCCTCTCCCGAGTGCCGCCTGCAGCAGCCGGTACTGCCTCCTCTCTGCTGGCGTGGCAGGGATTTTAGTTGATGTGCCACACAAGCAACTCTAGGGAAAGGCACTTGTATTTGAGGTCCAAAGGGGCAGCTCTGGTCCAGTGTGGCGCGTAAGAATGCTTAAGAAAAAATTTGTGACCACTGCACTGAGGTTTGTTCGTGAAGCTCTGTTTAGAATGGAGTGGGTCTGTTTAAGCAGCCCCTTCTGGGAGGAATTTGAGGTCTAATTTGTTTCTGTTTCACTCAGTGTTTGTCAGAGTGTATGGAGGAAGGTTCATACTTGTGCTCTCAGCTCTGCTGGCTTAACAGAATGGATAACCGAGTGTGACACACACTTCCTAATCCTTGTTTTCTTCCAGAAACCTAAAAAAGTTTCGCAAGTGGCAATGTAAACAAGTAAGAGCGCTGCGTAGCGAAGTGAAGAGCTCCTGGAAGAGGCTGATTGGGGTGGAAAGTGCCTGCAATGTGGACTGCCGGTTCAAGCTCAACACCCACAAAATGATGTTCATCATGAACTCGGAGGATTACATGTACAGGCGGGGCGCGCTCTGCCGAGCCAAGCAGGTGCATCTCCTATTACTCTCTCCGCAGCTCAGGCAGTAGCAGAGGTTGAGGATGTGAGCCAAAAGACAGGTACCGATAAGAAGTCTTGTGGCTGAATTCCTGCAAACTGCACCCAGAAGTTACTGCTCTGTGTGGGATGAAACGTGGAGGAGAGCTGGTAAATGCTCTGTACTTTGGTGTAGTTTAGCAGCCTTGTCTTTTTAAGGGGACGTGGCAAACATATAAAAATAGAGGTCTTTAAATGCAGGTACGCGGTTTTCTGGTTTACTATTTGTCTTGCGTTGTAAAGCATGCACATCTGGGATATACAAAGAGGTGAGGGGTTTGGCTTCTTCCCCAGAAGCCTCTCAGTCATCTTTACTGTCCTGCTTTCAGGTGCAGCCAATGGTGCTGCTAAAGCACCACCAGCAGTTTGAAGAGTGGCACAGTAGGTGGCTGGAAGAGAATGTGACCATGGAGGCAGCTGACGTAGTTCAAGACTGGCTAATGGGAGATGAAGACGAGGAGATGGTGCCCTGCAAAACAACTTGTGAGACGGTGAATGTCCACGGGGTCCCGGTGAACAGATACAGAGTTCAGTACAGTCGCCGTCCAGCTTCCCCGTGAGCAGAGACTTGTCCCTGGGACCAAGACAAGTAGAAGCGTTGGTGGTGAAACACATTTACTCTGAGAATAGTGGTGGGAATGCAACGTATGTATTAATGATATTTATCCAAACAGCATTTTACTTTGGATTATGATGTATTTTCCATATGGCATAGACTTGTCTCCTTGCAGTGTAATCCTCCAGCCATCATGAAGAGACTTTTCAAAGCTTTATGGGAAGAGGGCTCTCGGCACTGCCACACACTTTTTAGTAGTTTCCTAGCTTTAGGCCACTGCTGACCAGCTGGTACTGCAAGGCTGAGTGAGGGGGTGAGGCTCTGGCTGACCACCGCTAGTGGCTTTGTTGGAGAAATGGAGCTGGGCTGGTGTTTGAGCAGATGCTGGCAGCTGCTTCCGCTTTGAAGGGTTTAATGTTGCCTGTCATCTTCCTGAATTTATGCCGTCTCGGAGCCTGCAGAACTCTTCAGTGTAACCTCCGAGTGTCAGCGGAGCTGAGAGCACCTGGCGCAGATTGCTAGCCCCGCTATGGGCTGCTTCGTTATCTCTGTGTACTAATAAGGCAACGAATGCAGGATTTGTTACTGGTGCTGTGGTGAGAAAAATGCCAAAACTGAGACAAGGGCGAGCAGCGTGCTAAATGCTCTAACTCCCACCCGTCAGCTGAGTATTTTGGAGCATGAGCTATGGGGAGGAAGGTCTCTGAGCTGCTGTGCTAGGCAGGAGAGCGGTTTGTGGCGCAGGACAGCCCCGATGGGCGTCGGATCCCCTGGTGTTGCTTTGGGAACTCACGACCTGCTGCAGACTCTGCCTTCTCAGCTCCGGAGCTGCTTGGAGCGTGTGCGTGGGGAGGAATATCCATTGCGAGGTCTGGCCTATTATTTTTTTTATTATCATTATTATTTTGTATTTTGCATGTTGATTGGCGGCCTCTGGAGACTGCGTTCTCTGTCGCTTCGCTTTCCTTCTGTGCGCCTGGACTCCCCGATTCTGGTGGGTTGTTCCCCGTCAGTGACAGCGGTAGATGGAGCTCTTGCAGCACAGCGGTGGCGCTGGAGCTGAGGTTTGTCCCGGATACTTTGCTGTTTCTGCTGGCTCAGCACAGATGCTCTATTTGCAGTGACACATGGAAATCCATAATGGGCAGTGTTAGATCCAGCCGCAGCCATCATCCACGAGCTTTTCCACTGAACCATCTGTACATCTGTCTAAGCTTTTTTGAAATGAAACCTAAGGAAAAACCTATCCTGAACCATGCAGAACACTATGTCAATTGTCTGAGTTAATCTATTGAAAAATCAAGAATCACAGAATCGCAGAGCGGTAGGGGTTGGAAGGGACCTCTGGAGATCATCGAGTGTCTGTCCTGCGACCCCACCGTGACTTCGCTCTTGTTTTTCAGGGGCTAAGGGCAAGCACACAGTCCACGGAGCGTATTGCAGACATAATGGTGCGAGGCAGGGCCAGCCTCCTTTCAGCTCTGCCTCCAACTTTTTCCTGGCTTTTGGGGGAATAACCCCCCACCCCCCGATATTTTTTTGTGGCTTTGATATTTAGGTTATAATTTCTGCCAGACCTAAGTAGCAGCCTGGGTTATTTCCACTGTGCAGCATTTGGTTTTGCAATTGTCTCACTTGACAGCAGAAAAATTGGCCTTTGGGGCACATTTAATAGAAAACTGTACTGACTCTTTGTCTCTTTTGCAAAATAATCTGTGGGAGGGAAGGAGGGAGGGCAGTCTCTGGCATTCGTGGCCGCTTGCACAACCACTGCCAGCGGAGGACTTTTTGTCAAGAACTCATGTTCTCTGTGTCTGGGTCTCTCTTAAATTTGGGTTACGGAAATGATGGGAAGGTTCTTCCCCTGCTCTTGTTGCAGTAAGTGATAAAAGAGGCTGAGGGGGAGCGGGGGGCGAGCCCGGTGCAAAGCACAGTATCCCCTTTTTGCTTCCAGACAGCTCAACAAAATACACCTCACTCCTGCTCGCCTCTCTGCTGTCTTCCAGCGGAGATGAAAACTGTGCCAAATTTTATGGTTTTATGATACAGAAAAATGTTTACTAGAAAATAGGTTGCAACTTGTGGCTTAAAATGCATTTGATTCCAAGTGTACTAAGGTGTAGGAGGGTAACGCACCCATGCGCCGTCCAGTTCCATCTCCCCGTTTTTAAGTGTACTTCAGGTATTTTTAAGCATCCTTATTTTGTAAACCTTAATTTATAACCTGAACAGGTAAGACTTTCACTCTTTACAGTGCTATTGTCTCAAAAACGATAGTAGCAAGTGCTGTGAACGGAGTAAGCCGGCAGTGCAGGTTTGAGAGGGGCTTGCTAATGTCCGAGAGTTTAAGCTCGACCGCTGTGTATCTGCTCGCACGACCTTGATTCAAGAGTTTGTTCTTCCATTTTTTTGAAGGATCTTCGCTTTTGGGCTTGTAATTGCTTTGCCAGCTCTTTGAATGTAGTTTTTTTTTATATTTATTTGCACATTCAAGTAAAATAAAATATTGATTTTAAAAGTCTGCAGCTCTCACTGTTTTAAATTTTGTTTTAAATGAATTTAAACTTTCTGACAGTCCCCAGAATGGATTGTCTTGCACCTGAAACTGAGTTTTAAATAGCAGAAAAACGCAACTGAAAGTCAGATGAACTTCCCCTCGAGCGGTTGCAGGACAGGCTGCGGGATCTGTGACGTAGATGTGTGCCAGCTCCCTACAGCAAATCTTTAACCTTACCCACACCAAGGAGGAGTCACTGCACAGTGAGCGCGCGGGCTAACGTCAAAGGGAAGTAAGTTTCCTGCAAGTGCCGCACAGGAGGAGATCCCCTGGAGGAAGGTGGTGCCCGGGGCTCCGTACTTAGGTGTGCGATGCGCCGCAGGGCCGTCTCGGAGCACAGGCCCAGGGCTGGAGGAGAGCACGGCAGCCCAAGGGGTGGCAGAGTTACTCCACGCACAGATAAATGTCGAAAGAAAACATGGTATAATGCCAGCAAAGCGTGTCTTTTTGCAGCTCGGTTTATTTCCAGCAGCACCTTTGCCATGAGAGGTGTGGCGCAAAAATACAGCCCAGGCCTGGCCCCCGAGTACTTGCACGCTAAATACAACAGAGGCTGAAGAAAAGTGGCTGATCCTAGTTCGGTAATCTCTAAGCACATCTGCTCCAGGTTAAAAAGATACAACTGCAACCATGAAAATAACCCTCCACCCGCTTTCCCTCAACCTCCCCAAATTCCTGGGTAATAACATGTTTAACTGCCTTTCCTGTGAGCTCTGCACGACAAACAAATGTGTAGATTTTGCAAATCAAGCTGCAGTGATGTGACCCAGATCTGATAGGAGTTTCCTTTACATCATTCTCAACACTTCCGTTGCCATAACAAAAGGCAACTCCGCTTTCTGCGCAGCGTGTTACTTGCTCACAGGGAAACAAACTGTTGTTCTCCTAATAACAATCCTCTGAGGCATAAATCGCGTGGAATTACTTCATTAAAATGATGGTAGTGGCGTCTCGGAGGACACAGTCCACTTTACACGAGTCTTCTCGCAGAGATCTTGGGCTTCTCCCAGAAAGGACATTCCCTGTGCTCGAGGGGAGGGACAGCCAGAGCTGACATCACCCGAGCGCAGTCGGGGATCTCAGCAAGCGGACGGCTTTGGCAACAACAGACGGACAGCTTCAAAATATCTTTCAGGTTTGCAGGATGGAATAAGAATTAATGGTGTCCTGGATTAAGACAAACGATTTTTCTAAATTAAATTAAGAATCGCTAAAGGGAGGTCCTGAATTCAGTATTTAATATTTCAGGATTTTTGGTTTTGTTCTTCACATTTCCATATCACAGTGATGCACAGAGAGAAAGATGCAGCTGCCAACCCCTGCAAGAGGGTCCAGAGTTCTAGAAGCACCTCGGACTTGATATGCAAGCGTATAAACAGGACATGAGTTTTTCTTCATGCTTAAGCCATTCCTCTGGATTCAAACTAACACACTCAACCTTAATGAAACCAGAGATCCGCTCTGCCTTCCGCTCATCAAAATTAAAGACTAAATTAAAGCCTAGCACTTCTAAACCATACCTGTGCTAAAGGATGAATCCAAAAAGAACCATCCAAAAATGAATCCAAAAAGACACAGTGCTGGAAAGGGATGGCGGTGTCTCTATCAGGCGAGGTAACCCCTACCCTGGTGGCATTATCTTGCTCATAAGGGACCAAAAGAAGCTGTTCCAGAACACCAAGTGAGTTGTGGTGATGCTAATAAACTTCAAATATGCCTGGAAAATGGCTTCGTGTGGACTTCCTACACTCTAAAGGGAAAACCACAAGCAAGCAGAAGAGTAGTTCTGAAAAAAAACCAGACTCCCCAGAAGTATTCCACCAGCAGGAAGCTTACAGGGGGCGAGGAGAATGTGAGCACAAAAGGTGTGGCATAACCAAGGGAAAAGGTTGGGTGGGATCACAGGGGAAGAGGAGAACCCTGGAAAAGGCAGGAGAGAGGCAGGGAGATCCCCTGGAGCTGTGGAGAGTCTCAGGGCGGTGGTACGAGAGCTGACAAAGAAGGAGCTGATGCGATGGCAAAGTCAGGAAGAGCACTCAAAGCACAAAGTCATCTTCTACACGGAGAGCTGGCCAAGACAAATCTGGGGTGGGGGGATCCTGGTTCAAAGGACCATCGTTTCTTTTTCAATAGTGGATGTTTTCTGCGCCTTCTAGTTCTGAGAAGGCTCAGATGCTCGCACACCCACCGGCTGGGAAAGGCAGGGCCCGCGTTGCCTTCATGGAAAACGTGAGGTTGTGCTGACACCGGTGGAAATGCTTTGTGCTGCTGGTGCAAAGGCCGAGCTGCTGCCTCCGTGGTCAGCCGCCTCTCGTGTCTGCATCGCAAACACGAGCTCAGCCCAGGCAGGTAGCAGCTGCACTAAGAGTTCTGTCTTCACACCTGCTGGCTTGGAGCTGAGGAACTCTCTGAAGCTGCTGGAGCAAAGAATCATGGAATGGTTTAGGTTGGAAGGGACCTTGGAGATCATCTAGAAGGCCCATTATTTTCCTATCACAGTTTGCTTTTCCAAGCCTTAAAGATGTATGGGACAGGCCAGGTGGTGTTTGTACCCTTCCTCCAAGCTTTAAAATCCCTTGCCTGTTTTCCAGCATGACATCTTTTGGGTTCAGAGCCACGGAACAAAAGAGCGCCTTCTCCCAGGAGATGATCTATTGCACAACGAATTACTTTAAAACCAAATTGTTACCCCACAGGGCAGGGATCACACGACTTAAAGAGATGTTAACAAGCCATGACAAACCTCTGGCATTAGAATTCTGAAGCAAGCTGTTCTGCATCTAAAGCAGTCACTAAAGATCACACAGCATCTGAAAAATGAAGGATATAGCAATGAGTAACCTCTCTCTGCTCCACTCCAGAGACCTGGCCGTAGGAAGCAGGGCTGCGATTTGCACACTATCTGAACCTGATTATGCCTAATTTTTTGCATACAGAGCATGGAAAGGATCCTGGCTGAGGTATGGAAAATATGTGGCCACATGAGTCATTCTGTAATGGTTCATAAATCCTGAGAGAATCACAAAAGCAAACCATCTAACATTGCGTCTTCCCTGTCCCTGCCAGTGGAACTCCACCTCTCGACACGCTCGGCACAAGGATGTGGGAATATGGTGAAAGCAAAGGAAATAGGATCATTTTCTCCTTGGAATAGAAGAATCTCATCAAACAGCAGCCAGGCTCAGCTTTGCAGCCTTCACAGAAGAGGCCATTCATAAGCCGAGGAGAAAGAAACGAACTCCTCTCCTCAGGTTGCCAAACCAAATTTACAGTTCCTACTGCCCGGACTCCAGCTTCTGTCTGCACACCCTCCCAGAGCCAGGCAGGGCACCGGGGAGCAGAAGCCTAAAATCCACCAACCTCTCAAGCTGTGGCCTTCTGCCCCACTTGCCTACCACTGGGAAATGTCAAGCTGGGGCTCCTCCACTGGTGATGGATTTGGGACACTCCCAGCAGAACATGGAGCTCCCAAGGAGTTAGAGGAGGGGGGACCAAGCAGTAAATGGTCTTAAAGGCTGAGGTAACATCTACCAGTGAAGGGTCCCCTCTTACAAAGTGATGGTAGTTGTCTTCTACATCCCACCAGCAGGTTTGTGGCAGCAGCACGCTGCTGCTCCAAGCTATTAGCTAAGTGTGCTCAACCCTCTTGGGGGTTTACCGGGTAGAGACTGCACATCTCTGGAAAAACACAGCTCTTCTTGGGCTAGAGCGATTGAAATCCACCGTTATCTGCTCAACAGCAGAGTCTTCCTGCGCACCCTTGTCAGGCCACTTTCCTGCTGGATGGAGCTGCTCTCCCTGTTCCTGGTGGTTTATCAGCGGAAGCACAGTGGCTCCAGCGTCTCCGTCAAGGCCTGAGACCTCCCCACTTCTCGTTTCTATGCTATGGCACGCCAGCCTGGTGCTAGTGATGATTCTTTGAAATGCAAATAGCTCCAACCCACAGGACTTTTAACCAACCTCTGCAGCGAGGACAAGGAGGAAGGTTCAGGAGCTTTATCCCCTGTTTAGCCAGGGAGCAGGAGCAGAAATAAAGTAAGGAGAGAACGCTGACAAGCCCAGCCTGATCTGGGGGCTGCAAGGCAGATGCTAAAAACCCTTAACTGCCACAACATGAGGCTGCAAGAGCCCTGAGCAATCCCTGGGGGCTGTGGAGGTTTCTCTGGATCTGCAGCTCTCCTGCACTTCATTTATGTTTCCGTGAGGGGATGATAATCTTCCCAATTTGCACTACCAGGAAGCATTTTGAAGCAGGGCGTGGGGAAAGACCTCACATCTCATACAGAGCCACTTGGGTCTCTCTTGGGTGGAAGGATGCTTGACGTAGGAGGTCAGAAGTTCAGTTTATACACTAAACCAAATTCAAATAGCATCAAATCTGACCACATTTGTTATTTCCAGGAATATTCTGGAGCAGGAAGGCGGCCTAAATGAGTCACTTGAGCCATCGTCTAGCTCTGATGATGAAGTACGTCCCCAATATACACTGGGTCTGGGTACACACGTCCCTCCCTGTCCTGCATCTGACACTGGAGCTGAGTCTCTACTTGGGCAATGCACACTCGTGCATGTCGTGACAGCACCCCCATGCCTCATCCTTCTCGGGCTGAGCCTGGTGCTTCCGCGAGTTAAGGAGCTGCAGAAGGAAATGCGTAAGTGGGGTCACTAATCCTGCCTTTCCCACCCAGCGCTGAGCACGGCAGTGTGCTGGTGGATGCTGCAGCGGGATGGAGACCCTCGGGAAGGGACGACTGTCACGCAGGCTTGTGCTGTGCTGCGCCTTTTGGGGACTCTGCCTGGCCTCTTCAGACTACGATGGTGAGTGCGTATCTTTGGGTGAAAAATTGCTTCGTCTTAAAGTACTGGATACTTGGTGACTTTTTAAGATGCCTGAAAACTCATTTTTTAAGGCTATCCACTTTTTTAAAGCTATTTTTAAAAGGATGGGGTTAGGCTCTTCTTAGTGGTGACAGGACAAGGGGCAACGGGCAAAACTGTGACATGGGAAGTTCCATCTCAACACGAGGAGGAACTTCTTTGCTGTGAGGGTGGGAGAGCCCTGGCCCAGGCTGCCCAGGGAGGTGGGGGAGTCTCCGTCTCTGGAGACACCCCAAACCCGCCTGGAGGCGTTCCTGTGCCCCCTGCTCTGGGTGACCCTCCTCTGGCAGGGGGCTGGGGGAGATGAGCTCCAGAGGGCCCTTCCAACCCCGGCATTCTGTGATTCTGTGATCCCATGGGAGCACACTCAAACTGAGATTTGTACATGCTCTAGTTGAAGCAGGAGGTGACAGAAGGTGATATGGCACAGAAAGAAACTGGGGTGGAAAAAACTAGAGAGAGGAAGAAAAATTAGAGGAGCAGTAAAACCAAGAGCCCTTGAAACGAAAATCTTTAGCTAAAATTTAGACTCCTGCAGCCACGACTTTACCCTGGAGTGGCCCCAGATTTAGGGTTCTTTTGAAAGCTAGGCCGAGGCATGGCGCTCTGGTTGCCCAGTTCCCCTCATTGTACCACATGGCAATCATTTGTGAGCTGTGGGAAACCACACAACAGAGGGATTGTGCACGTTTTCAGTAAAGCTGCTGGTGGTTACTCCTGCACACCTAATTCTGCTAGCCAGCTTTTTCTGCCCGTCACACAACAGCATTTTGTAGAACACTCCCACCTCTAGGGACCCCAACATAAAATGCAAACCTTAGTGTTTGGGGTGCTGCAGGTGCAGCAGGCTCCGCAAAGCACAAGGAGAACTGCTCAAACAGCAGGTAACAGACCGCATTTATTTGACAGATTACTCCCAGAACATCACCAACGAGAAGGTAACGACAGCAGAGATCACAGCATGTCCCCGAGCCATCCCTGGGGAAAAGGCAACCATAAACAACATCACGTACCTGTTGATACACGAGGCCACACGCTCTCAGCTGGGCAGCGTGGTCACCGTGCGAATCGTCCCCTGCCTCTACACCCTCGTCTTCCTGGTGGGGCTGCCTTCAAATGGGCTGGCCCTGTGGGTCCTGGCCACCAGGGCTGAGAAGCTGACCTCTACCATCTTTCTGATGAACTTGGCCGCAGCAGACCTGCTGCTCATATTGGTGCTGCCCTTCAAGATTTTCTACTATTTCTTGGGGAACAACTGGCCCTTTGGGGAAGGCCTGTGCCGGCTGACCACCGCTTTCTTCTACGGGAACATGTACTGCTCAGTGCTGCTGCTCACGTGCATCAGCGTCGACCGGTATCTGGCTGTGGTGCATCCTTTCTTCTCACGTTCTTTCCGCACCCCGACCTTCGCTACCTGCACCTGCACCGCCATCTGGCTCTGCGCTGCCGTCCTCACCCTGCCCCTGACTCTGCAGCAGCAGTCGTATCCCCTGTACAGAGCAGATGTCACCATCTGCCACGACGTCGTCCCCAGAAATGAGGATGACAGGTATTACTTCTACTACTTCATCTGCCTGATCGCCTGCGCTTTTCTCGCTCCTCTGGTGGTGATGCTGTTCAGCTACTGCTCAGTACTGCGAGCCCTCCTGCGCAGCGGGAAGCGCTACTCCTACTCCATGAAGCTCACAGCTCTCGTGCTGTTCACACTGGTGGCCTTCTACACCCCCAGCAACGTCCTCCTCCTCGTTCATTACTCCAGCTATAAGTCCAAGCTGTACGGCAACCTGTATATCAGCTACATGGTGAGCCTGGCCATCAGCACCTTCAACAGCTGTGCCGATCCCTTTGTCTACTACTACGTTTCTGAAGATTTCCGGGATAAGGTGAGAAGGAGATTCTTCAGTCACAGAAAACAAAAGACCACATCCCTAAAAACCTCCAAGGAAACACTCCCGCAAAAAAGTTCCAAAGATTCACTGGTGTAAGCCTCCACCACAGCCCCCTGCTCCCAAGGCACCCCTAACATACGCTGGGGACGAGATGAGGACAACACTGGGATCTCACAAGTTTCATCCAGAGCAGCGAGCAAGATTTTCCTGGACACAAGTCCTTTCTCCTGTCTGCATAGCTAAAACTGAATAAACCTGGAGCACAGGATTCCTCGAGAGGTGTGGAGTGCAGCCAAGATGTGGAGTGCTGAGCACGTATAGACCTGTCACCGGGACACTGCATGCTGGTCACATATTGCCAGGGATGCTCTTGCCAACAGACCTAGGTCTGGCCCTCCTAATGCAGTTTTTGCAGACTGATTGCTATTTGTGTTCTATCTCCTTTGCCGCTACTGACTTGCTTGCTGTCCTTGAACGCGTATTCCCTTCACCCAGACCTGAAAAAGAACAGGCACTTACAGAACCACATTTATAAACGTTTCAAAAGTACTAGGAGATGCCTCTGTGGAAGGTATTCTCTAAAATGTTTTGTCTAGAGAACACAGAGCACTGGCTTTTCTAGCAAACGCTTGATTAGCAAGCAACACCATAGCAATTAGTTAGTAACAAGTGTAAAAACCCCGTTCACTCTCCCTATTTTTGCAAATGACCCTTGGGATTCATAATTTCTTTAGGGCAAAGACTGTAGTAATGGATTTTAAAAAAATATTAAGTTTTTTGAAGGGAAATATTAAAGGAATTGAGAAAACCCTCGCTCTAGAACTCCACACTTCTTTGGTGCAACATCACACACAATCAAGAGCTGTCTCCTATGAAACAAGCGACCAGGCTTGTTGCTCATCGGAACCTGTTGCAGATTTGACAAAACACAGCCAGGTAATCTCACAGACACAACTAGGGCACACCCCAGTGAGCAGCAAGGTAGAAAATGAGTGATAAACCTCCTCCGAGTTCCTGAATTCTTTAGTGAGGACTTCTGTCCTCACCATAGCCTGTGATCAAACAAACTTACAGCCTACAATGTGAATAATAAGAAGAGGCAAACAACATTGTCTTAAAATCAGTTTTTAATAAAATTTTTATCAGAATCTAAACCAAACCCTTTTCTGGACTCAGACTTGCTAAGATTTACATGAACAAAACAAAAACGGTCATAGAGCTGTTGGCGTGTACATACGTGTGCAGGGGCGAAACGCAGGCGAAAAACTAGAGCTTCTCCTATGGGTGCAGCCCTGCACGTGCCGGGGACGCGCCAGCTCCTGAGCACAGGAGACCTGCTGCAGCCAGGGCTATTGCCACTCACTCACAAATTGCAAGTACTAAAAAACAACAACAAAAAAAACCCCCAAAACACAAACAAACAAAATAAAACCCCAAAACAAAACCCAACCCCAAACAGAGCTGAGGTTTTTAAATAGATCATCTATTCACAATAATGAAAACCAGGTTATTGTGCATTAAATGTCAATAGTCGACACCAGCAGAGCAAGTGCTGTTGTTTCAATGATGCTCTTCGAGCAAGATGAACGTTATTCTGGTATTTGCTTTCTACTGAGGCCGATTAAGAAGTGGAAGAGGCAAGACCAAAACACTTGGACAAGAAAGAACAAGGGAACTACTGCTTTGAAATAAATACCATGGTAATGATTACTCTGCATAATGTACACTTACATATATATAAATATTAATTCCATTGAAAAGATTGCAAGCAAAAATCACTGATAACTAGCACTGCTGCAGCTATTCAGTAACATAACTTGATGTAAGTAGGAATCTCTGTGTTTTACAAACCCACTGGCACTTTTCTCCTTTTGCAGTGAGGGACCACGAGAAAAAGGGAAGGAGACGCACCTCTCTGACAGAGGGAGGCAAACGCCTCTAAGCCAGAAACAAGTCAAAGCCCAAAGCAGCAGCAGCTCTGCTGTCCTTGCTGGCTGTCTACCACCGAGTTGGTGTCTTCCTTGGTGAAAAAAAAAAAAAAAAAAAAAAAAAAAAATCAACCCCCTGTGGCCGAACTCTGAT
>VXBO01013010.1:192768-245684 GCA_013400135.1 Rhinoptilus africanus | reverse complement strand
TTACCCCGGGGTTGGTTGTTTCTTGGGAAAAAAAAAAAAAAAAAAAAAGTAAGTAATCAATCCACTCTAGCCGAACTCTGATTAGCTGGTCTTCACCAAGCTGGAACCTGAGTTTTCAGTGCTGAGATGTCCTTGTGCCCTCAGGGAGTGTGACTGATAAGCTTTGGCCCAGTTCTGATTCTGAAGCTTATGAATAACACTGAGTCCAATCCGGCTATGCTGTGTCCAGTGGTTCTCATGGACCGTGTCCTGAAGAGTTTCTGTATTCCAAGTGTGATTTTGAAGAGCAGACGGAAAATAATCTAGGAAAATTTTCTTCCTAGATAAGAATTAATGATGATTACGAGAAGTGTGAATAACAAATCTGGGAGGGGGAAAGCTATGGACAGAGGGACCATCGTCTGGGGTGGAGAAGAGGGCAGAGACCTGTTCCTTTACTCCTGCGATGGGGGAGAAAAGGCAACCACAACTGTGTAATTCCGGGTTCCTTCATACAAATCCTTAAATAAAGTGACTTTTTTTTTTTTTTAACTACAGAAAGGAGCTAGTTTGGTGTGACAAGACTGGGGGGAGGCGGAGGCTGCCAAGGGCAGATGGACTAGTGATTTCTCTGAAAGTGCCAAAGCTGTGAAGAAGCACTTGAGGTGCAGCCAGGCTGCAGAAACCCCGGCACACGACCTCACACACACTGTCCTTCTCTAACCGGCTCTGATTGAGGGTGCTAAGGCTGCGCTGCCTTTGCCTTCTGAGGGTCCAGGTCTCTCTGGCTTTTCTTCTTCACAGAGACCCCACAGAACAAGGCCCTGATTGATGGCCTGGCACTACCAGGTGCAATTATTTAGCTGGCAGCAACAGGGATGTGTCTGGATCTTAAATTAGTACATTACATACACCAGAGCCTGAGGAAAGTGAAGAAAGTCAGGTTTAATACTTGGCTGGAACTCCCTCCCTTCATCTCCTTGTCCCCAGTGGCGATGCTGTTGGACTGCCCAAGGATCTATGAGAGGACCAAGCAATATGAAATGACTTCAAATATCTATCCAGAAGCATACAATGGACGAGACAAAGAAACTAAAGCCAGAAAGGGACAGAGGACAAGAGATTGAAGAATCCCGAACATAGGTCCCATCTTCCGTGGGAAGCCAGTCACATAGACATTATCAGAGTGACTGAATGTCTCGTTCTCCCAGACTCAAAGCATTAAACAGCTGAGGCTGGAACCAGCAAACAGCAGGGTTTGTATTGTGCAGCTTTGATATTTATAAAAGAAAAAAAACACCAACTCTTGTTGCAGCTCACATTAGGTCTGCTATTTACCCAGGGGATAAATATTGACTCAGCCCTGTGTGTGTACACAATAGCCAGTGTCTGCCAGGCCAGTTGCTTACAGGAGATGGAATTTAGTTTAAAGGCATTTATTTACCTGCCAGACAGGAATGCAGCCGCCAGTGCTTCTGCTGTGCTGTGCGGGCACAGTGAGGACACGGTCTGTTCATGCACACCGGAGAGACGTGGCAAAACCCTCTGCTGAGAGGCAGCGGGTACATATGGGCAGCAGCCACGTCAGGATCCTGCAAGGAAAGTTCAGTGCGGCCACGAAGACAGGCTTGGAAATGTGCCAACAAAGCGGTTCTGAAATTCCTGGGAACTTTAAGACCCACGACCTTCATCATGTCAACTACATTCTGCAAATATCTGGTGCCAGACAAAAAAAAAGACTGGAAACTACATATGCCCAACTTCTGGGATACCTCCTGGTTTGTCCCCATGTGGACATTTTTCTGGAATAAAGTTGCCTTTTTTCTGGAATGGAATGTCTAATGCTGGGATATATTCTTGTCATGGTTCCTGTGTAAACAAGCCCTGAAAATGAATGGAACTGGGCTTTTTCCTGTTTCCATTCACTAATAAACACCCTCAAAAGGAGTTTCCATCTTGCTCTGGGTCCTGGTAACAATAGAATTGGGAAGACAAAATATTAATACTATTTTGCAACAGGCAATTACATGTAACTCCTCCAAAGAGAACAATGCTGCTCCAGGCAGGAAGGGAAACAAAAAAATCTTGGATCCTGCCCTTTTGGAAACACAAAGCTTTTGGGTTTAGTTTTGCTGCATTGCTTGGGGCAGGTCACTCTAAGGGAGTCCCGTCTGACACCAGTGATCTGTACTGGCCAGCAGACCTAAGGCCTATGCGTAGATTACCATAGCCAGAACAACCATCGCATGGGGAATCCTACTGGGAGCAGAACAAAAGTGACCGGTAGTCAGGCAAGGATTTAAAAGGACTGTGCCTCGGGCCAGCTTTACTTTCATGCCAGGGTTACAGGGAGGAGAGGGGCTGGGAAGGCTGCAAGCAGCCCCCATCAGCACACAGTGCAACGTGAAGAGGGCTCACCCATCTAATCCTTGCCGCTGCTCTGGCTGGCAAACTTCCCCCCTGAAGCCTGCAGTCCTCTGGTGGACAGCCAAACCTTTCAGCCCTGACAGTGGATTTCACTTTTCTCTAGTAAAATGTACATCCCAACAACTTCCCTGAACATGCAGCCAATCGGGAAGTTCTTCTCTTGTGGGTATTGTTGTGGGTGCAGTAGACTTACGGGCTGGGGAAGATGATTAGCCTCTCGCTATGTCATAATTAGCAAAACACACTGATTTTTATTGTTATAATTTGAGAGAAAACTTCTCAGCCACCTTTCCTCAAACAGCAGTTCAGCTAAGCACAAGGCCTGGACTTAGCTTCTAATTGTAGCTAGGAAATGGCATTTGCAGTATTCTGATAGTAGAGAAAACACTTCAAAATGGTCTATAGGTTTGAATTCCAGCCCCTATTTTTCTCAACTAGAGGGCACAGCATATTGGTCTCTCATCCTTGGAAATACCCCAAAGAAGATGCACAAAAGGCAGGAAAATTGACAGGAAAACAATGCTGAGTGTCCCCTTTAGCACACCAGATCCCCCCCCATGGGGCAACAAAGCCTACAGTTCTGAGTGCATCAGGAAGTAGTCATCATTCAGTTTCTGTTCTGCAGCAGGTCGTCTGTAGGAACAAACTCATAAAGGAGTTGATTCTGAGCCTCTTCTCTTTGTTTAAATTATATATTTCTGTTGAAAAGAGAACATAATGAAGAAAAGTCATTTTCCCATTACATATCTTTGTGAAGCATCACTGGGGCTGGGCAGAGAAAAGCTTTAAAGGTCACTTTTTATTCTGCTAGGCATGGAGACATTCAAGTCATGAAGGCTTTTAAATGCTACCCTAGCAAGGTCTTGTTCCTGGTGATTCCTTGCTAAAGAGGTTAGGAATTCACTTGTAAGAATGCCCCTTTTGAGGAACTGAATACATTTCACCCAACAAATCTCAAAACCAGATTTGTGATCCCCTGCTCTCCGGCTCACCATTCTACTGTGGTCACTGCTTCCTGAATCTTGTCCACTTCTTTTAATGTGCTTGCTGTTGTCAGTTCTGCCACAATCTCAAAACCATCTGCTTCTGATGCATAGGGGTCTGGGTCATATTCATAGGAGTAGTACAACAGATCTGTCTGTAGTGGAGGGCCTTCCTCTGCTGGAAAGGAAACCAGAGAGTCTCAGGTTGTGCTTTAGTCAAAGAAACTGCATTTTGGCATCACATATTGCATCACGGAGAAGGGGAATGACATAAGAGAAAGACACCTAGTTAGGGAGGCAAACCAGGGGCCAAATGAGTGCCTTCCACAACTAAATGAGGCTACACACACCAACGGACCTGCATGTGCGTGCTCAGATTCACATGCAAGGAGATAAACTGCTGTAGATCAGAATTTTCAATCTCCCAAGCTAAGATCTGGGCATTGGAAAAAAATAAAAGGACTCATAGAAAAAAAGAAAAAAGAGCCATGTAATTTGAAAAAAAATCTCAAAGTCTCCTTTTAAAGTATCTAATTAACTGAGGTGCTTAAGTTAGGAACCAGTTCACCCTGAGACCTGTCCATAGTAAGATAAAACTAAGAGGTATCTTTGGGAACACCAGAAGTCACAGATGAGTTACTCTGCACCCTGAAAATACATCTCTCACCTTTGACTTGGTCCAAGCCACGTACCTCAGTTAAGGAGAGACCAATCCATATGAAGATGTGTAATGTGTGCGCTCTTTTAAGCCCCGTTCTATAAAAGTAAGGTACAAAGCTAGAGGGCAGACTGTGATGGAGCAGTTTACTTGGTGCGTGTCATGATAAACACGTGCAAAATTTCTTTGCAGCTCAACAAGAATGAAGATTTTAGCACAGCGAGCCAGGACACTATATCAAAGCCATTCACTTCTCCCTCAGCCTGACTTAGCAGCAGCTGAGACACATCTGCGTCAGCACCATCACAAACCATTGAGAAACTTCCATCATTTAAGACAGGAACAGAGACATCACAGACAGAAAAGTGTATTTATCCTCCTTGCATTCACTCCAGTCTATACTAAGCCACAGGCAGGTCGGTCGCTCTGTCCGTACCCCACTCAAAACAGGCTGTGCCTCTCCGTGCTGGGTGATCGTTCACTGTCCGGAGGGTACAACTGCAAGATAAAACTTCTAGGAATATCAATAGGTCCCCATTTTCTAAACTGTTCCTCAAGCCAGCTCAGCTGTCCATCTTTCCTGTTTGCTCTCTGTATACACTGCTTTAATCCAAACCAAAGCAACCACTGAAACGTAGCTGTTGCAGGGAGGAAAAGTCTCTCCCCCCTAAAGTTGGCTTTATTTAAGGAAAACGCTCATCAAGGCCTTTGAAAATGTTTGTTCTCCAGAAATAAAAATATTTGAAGGCTCTTCCCTGTTGCCTCCCACATCCTCCCAGCAACAGGCTCAGCACTAGGCAAGGGAACGCTCGCCTGAAAGTGGAGTCAGTCTCTGTGTTCGCTGCTTCTTGGCCTTCTCCACGTGAGAACCTGCCAGATCATGAGCTTGTTCTATGAATGGATGATTGCTGTCCACCAGGGACAGAATTAACATCACAGACCTCACTCTTCCCAGGAATGCAGCACTGGAATCAAAGCAAAGACAGAAGGCCGACATTTCCTGTTGCATACAAACCACTCCCCCATCTCCAAATGTTTGTGCCTAAGCCAATGTTTGCTGAACACCGATGGGGTGAAAGGAAAAATGGCCCACTGCCAGTTCAATCAAGCCTAAAAGAACAGCGGTGCTGTGAATAATGCGCCTGCCAGGGGGTGTTGCGAGGTGACTCCACCTGGAAGCAGAGTTCACTCTGATGTTCTTGTTAGGAGCTAGCCATGGGTGATGGCATTTGATTTTTGAGGAAAAAAAAAAATAATAACCACCCCCCTCTCCCCCCAAATAAAAGTATCACAATACCACCCAGAATTTTCCTCCAGCTACTGGCCCTTCTAACTGCTAGAGCAGAACTGCACAACCAAGAGGGCTCCAGCTGTGGGAGAAGGCTGGTGGGGGGGCAGACAGCACGAATGTGGGAGTGCTGCCTGCTCAGAGCAGCACTGGTACCACTGAGCGCTGCTGCCCCACATGTCGATCAAATAGGTGTGGAATCACAACATTCCCGTGATATCAGCATGCTGTCTTCCAGCATCAGTGGCTGTATGTTTAGCACTTTCGGCAGAGAAGACTTAGGCAATTTCAGAAGAGCATTAATGATCTATGGAAGCAATCAAAGCACCACTTCATCAGAGAGCTGTTAATCAAAGCTACTGAGGATCCCTGAAGCTATGAAATCCATCCATGTTTTTGTAGCCTAGTGTGACAATGATCTTAGGAAACCACAGAGAGGCATTTGAGATACTGATACTCCAGTGAGCAACCAAAATCCTGCTCCAGGAGCTTTCAGTCCAACCAAATATGACAGTACCAGGCTGTGAAAGCACACTAGCAGACCTTCAATGCTTTGAGGCAGAGGTGTGTCTGTGCTATGCATCAAAAACCTGCTCCATCCCTCCCAGTCTCAGTAATTCACCTGTGAGAAAGAACAGCTGAGGAAGGGGATTCAACATGAGTTGTTTCAGCAGAGTCTGTCCCCCTGCACACTTCCCTCTCAATTGAGGGATCTACGTGTCCATACAAAAAAAGGCTACAGTCTTAAGATCAAACCTTAGCCATTCTGCCCCACTCACTTGCTGCAACATCTGCTGCAGGCTTTTGAAAGATATTTTAAAATGCTTTGACGATAGCTAGGTGCTGCAAGAAGCACTGCATCTTCGTTTTTCAAGACCATATACATACAATCGCTTACCTTACATAGCATAACTCAAAAGCTGTCGTTTATTCTAGCAAACTCAGCGGCATATATGGAACTACGTTGCAAGTCTGTGTTTGCCAGAGTGAGCCCAAACACACTACCAAGTTCCCCACTGTTTGCTGGAAGGAAGCTGGCCCTCATTGTTTCCATCGCTGGGGTAACACAGACAACGCTAACAATGAAAGCATCAATCAAACCAAGCCGAGCCCGCACCAGTCATATGGCAAATACAGAAGGATTTCAGACAATATAAACACCACGAGGTTCTCCAAGAAAGTGGTATTTCCTGCAGATTAACACACTGAGGCAGTTTCACCAACATGCCCTAAGCTTGATTCCCTGGAGTTTTGCATCCTTTTCGGAAATCACAGATTTAGACATGGCTCATCAGAACTTTCACTAGAAACCCAGAGCACCTGAGCCAACTTAAACCAATCACATGCTTCAATGCTAACAAACCAAATGAGACCCATGTACAAGGAGGGATTCATTCATTTGTTAAACTTTGATTCATGTACCGTGTGGTTGACCTGAGAGGAGCCCAGAGGATTAATGAAAATCACATGCTGGGCGCTTTTCCTGATGCAGGATTTAGTCGGTTTTATTTCTGAATGCTCACTCTGCCATGGCTGCTCGCAGAGCTTGGTTTAGAAGAGAATCTGCCTCCCAGGAGACTCTCAGATTGAACTCTCGCAGATCCTACAACAAAGCCAGCTCTAAATGCTTGTGCTTTGACAAACACATCCTTATGGCATGCAGATTTGCTAATCTAATATCTGTATAAAAATGCCACACACACACAAAAATCAGAATTCCCACTTTTGCTCTTACTGATAGCTTTCTGAGCCAGCACTGCTTTTGTCTGTTTAGAACAGAAACCAGAGGGTTATTTTTCTTAGACAGATACTTTAATGCAGATTATTTCAGAAACACTGTTGTAAAAATTTTTGGGTTGCGGACTATGTCAAGTTCCACAATTTTTTCCCCAGGTAACCATGTTTTTACTATCTAATTTTTATTTTAAAATAATGTAATGGTAGTTCCATTTTGTAGACCAGCAGCAAAACACTCAGTATGGCCTCGCATACCAGCAGTGCCCTACGGAGCAGTTTGGGAATGCTGCTTTAAAGGGTTCAGGTGGCAAACACAGTTTCCATGCTGAGTACCTAACATTTGCACAGAGTAAAAGGCAACAAGCATTCATCTCAGTTATTCTAACAGACAGAAATCCGATATATGTATTCACACTCAGTCCAGAAACAAAGGGAGGGAAAACAGGAGAGACACTGACCACTTTGAGATGGAATGACCCATAGAAACAGCCATAATGGAATATTCGCCATGCTTTTACACCTTAGTAAGAAAACTGTCCATCAATTTCTGTAGCACAGAGGAAGGGCAGAGAACAGGATGGTGTCTCTCAAGCTGGACACATGCTAATTTGAACTCCAGTGCACAAGAAGACATGAGAAGGCATGGAGTCTTCTCTTGAGGAATTAACTTGTTTTACCCATTTGTTAGGAGAGTTAGAGGCCAGGGGAAAATTAATAAGTGGAAAGCAGCCAGGAAAAATCTAGTCCAGTTTATTTACTAGAAACAGTATGAAACAAACTATTCTATTGACCCTTCTCTGCTTCTTGGTGAGATTTATTGTGAGCCATGAGCAAGTTCGACATGAGCCTTGGAAAAAAGTGTATGAACATAAGCACCAAATAAAATGAGCAGCCAAATTCCTGGCTACTCCATCTACTGACCTTAACATTTTTGCTCACTAAGGCCCTTTATTCCAAACAGCAGCTCTGACAGAATCAAGACTGCCAGCTCAATTTTTTCCCAGAACTGCTAGGGACAAAGTTAATCCTCCTGGATTCTAGTTCTTGCAACGGTTTGGTCTGTTGTCATGTCCTGTTCAGTTGTTCATTGAAACACATTACATCAGCCTGGTTTTAAATGTGATCTTTCCAGCTTCATATTGAGGAAAAGATCACAGAGTGAAAGTTGTTCACACACCAAGGCTGACAAAACAGGATGCTCGTGTGCCCACTCCTGTGAACAGCTACCTAAATCTTGCACGCGCACTAAATAGAGCAGGTCTCATGCAAGATTGCCTGAAAGGAAAGGGACTAGAAGAGCTAGTCTGTTGTTGAACAGTTATCATCTTAATTTTCCTTGACCTTTTCATTTTTTCTGGTTTCTGAATGTTCTGTCTTTTAGAAAACATGAAGAAATTTGGCATCTTTATTTAAATGTGTGTAAGAGCCATATACACTTTTACACAGTGACAGGATAAGCTTTAACCTTGCATAAATGCAAAGGTATGATATTACCTGCTGGAGTCTGTTGAACACTGGGTTGCTCAGCTGTGTGGGAGTGCTCCCTTTCTTCTGGCAAATTCTTGGCTGTAAATAAGAAGAAAAATAAATTAATTGGTCATAAAATTTGTTAATGAATCTCTAGAAAATGTTTGCATTGTACTCAGTTCACTGAGCTACTACACTGCATGTCTTGAAAGCCCAGGCAGAATCTCCAAAGAGTGTTACATTTCATGGATGCAATTTTTATCTAGGATTATTTAATTCAGATAAAACAGTATCGCTGATTTGCTCTGAAGCTCATTCTGATTGGTAAAAAATGTATTCACGCAGAAAACATTCTGAGCTAAGCAGAAAGGTAGCTGCTCTTATAACTTAATCCTCTGTAGTATGAGTAGTAAAATAATACCTAGGAAGTTTTGATTTCTCCTCTTTTCCCTACCATACGTTCGTAATTATCATTTGCTTAGATGAGGATTTGTAGTGTTCTGCAACTAGATCGTAACAGAAAAGGGAACTGAATGAAACCTACAGGCAGAACATTGAGACATGGGCATCTGTTCTATCCTTGTATTATTCCTGCACGATGCTACTTCCATCTGGCAATGGTTTGGGTAAATCTGTCCATCTGATCCACACACAGGCTCCCCATCGTAGCCACAGTCTCGCGAACACATACACTGCTCAAAATACTCATCCTCCAAGCAGCCAAAAATGTTATTGCACGGTCCAGAGTGAACAAAGCCTGAAAAGTACATAAAAACATCCAAAGCAATATTTTTGCATAGCATGGGGAAGGGGAAGATGGAGTGGCAATTTTCTTCTGTTCCTCTAAGTTTTCACCTTGAATTCCCTAAGACTTCTCATAGGAATTTACAAACTTGGTAGAATAGAAAGTTCTGGGAACAAAGTTGTCTTCTGCAAGAATCATATTGCAGCAGACTGCAGATACAGGAGAAAGTAACTATTTTGTATGACATAGAGGACTGAAAGGAATGTATAGCTTATGAGGAAAGTTACCGCTTTCACTGATGCATAAAAATGTTCAATCTTCTTACAGTTAATTGTGCAACTCTGTTGCAAGATACTCTAGAGAAAGAAAACCAAATTGCATTTTAAAGAGTTTTCACCTCTACGTTTATTAACACATCTCACTTTATGCAGGTTCTTCCAGAATTGCACATTATATCTTGCCTCTGAAGCAAATAATAGTCACTTTCATAGGGCAGACTACATTGGTCTGACTGTCTTAAGTTTAATACTGCTATCCCACAGACCTTTGTAAAACTTCCACTAACACATACAGTGAAATAGAGCATTTCTCTAAATATAATTTTGAGTTCTGAACTCCTGGAAAGTATGTCTGTGGGCTCCATTTTCCAAAAAACTGTGCTTGGCTTTGGTGCAACTTACCAACCCATTGGCTAGCTGAGCTTTCCACCTCATTGCACGTTGGCCCATCACACAGCTCCCGAGCCAAGGGACTGTTTTCACTCACATTGTAGAAACGAGTTGCTTCAAAAGCTGCAGGCCAGCAAGAAAGAGAAATCACAACTGAGCCTTATGCCTAGAGCTCTAGTGCTGTCAAAAATCAAAGGAAAATGGGCACTCACCTGGCTCATAGTAGTCGTACACTTTGATAGGAACAGGAGCTGTTTTCCCAACTATATGCTCTCTGAAAGCTTGAAACTTTACACAGGTCATGCACTGACTAGGAATCTGTATGAAATTATGTAAAAACTCATTGTAAGAACTGCACTTTAAGTGAAAAGAGAGACAAATAAAAATAGCATGTGCCCCATATGTAACACACTGTGCTGGACACTTGGGGAGCATGAAGACACCTCCAATATCAGGTACAGAGACAAAGATAATGAATAAAAGCCAAACAGGATGAGTAAAACCCAAAACTCCAGCTGTATTCTCCGGCTTACCTAACACCACTCCTGTCATCAGCCAGCTCGCTAATGCGACTCGCTAACTATTTACTGCTGATGACTGAGCCAGGAGAGAGCTCATCTTCCACACTCAGCTTTTTAGAAATGCTAGTGGTACCTGAAGGTGAGGTTATTTTGAGGCAAAAACTAAGTGATATCTGCCCAGAAATTCTACGTGGGCTGAAGCTAATCATCTGCCTCTATTATGCTTTATTTTCCAACTGCAACCATAACACCCACCCACCCCAAAACAGGCTCAAGCAACCAGCTAAGGAAAGCTGCAGGGTGATCTTCATCTGTAAGGGACCACCAACATCAACAGACTGTATCCACAGCCCATCCACCAGCCATTTGCCTTTCATTGAAAAGCAACCTGTTTATAAGAAACAGACTCATTACCTCATCAAAATAAAAAAGGACTTTTCTTCCATCCACTTCATATCTTTTTAATCCAATTTGCTTGTTCATCAATAACTGTGGAGAAAAAACATCACCAGGTTTAGTTTCATCTCACTGTATAGAAAAGAGTTTGAAATTACAGAATAAGATTTTTAGGCTGCTTAGAAAACAGATCAGACCCTAAAACCGAGGGATTTCTTCTGATGGAAAGGGATGTTTCAGTAAGAAAGAAGGGAAATGCCAAGAGGAAGGCAGCTGCTGTCATACAACTCAGGAAAAAGCCATCTCTGCTCTTTTCCGTGACTTGATGAGGCACCCTTGCAAGGTGCACAGTGCTGAGTGTTCTTCCTGGTCCCTGGTGCATTTATCACCCTCAGACTACGCCTGACATATCATCCATAACCTAATTTAATAGTTCTCAGGTTGTTTTTGGTACCAAGGCTCAAGCAAGATCTCAGAGACCCCAAAACACTCGATAAAGTCTCTTATTTACGCTCCTTCAGGCCACCAGGGAATTATGCTGCTGGATCGCACCAGGTATTAAAGGTCTCCTTCTCCCACCAGTTGAAAAATCCAAAACATTCTTCTGCCAGGAAAATTAATGCTTACATTTGAAAAGAGCAGCCATTTGAAAGAGCCCTAGACATCGTCTCTTTTGACGCACGGGGTCAGGCCACTCATCTTCTCTCCCTCTGAGGCCCAGAGATTTGTCATTTGCATTGTACCAGCCAGGCCCGCAGACTACCTCTTCCTGGGCTTTTTATTTATTGGGACAATCTGCATATCTACGGAGTATCAGAACACAATCCAAGAGTAATTCCCACATCTGGGGTGCTACTGCCCCTGATCTACCCCAGACATATGTAAAAACGCTCCAGCTCCTCTCCTCCTGCTGCCTGCAGGCCTGTAGGTATCCCACGGATCACGGTCTTCAGAGGAAAGTGCAAAAGAGACCTCGTTTATGGAATTACTGCACCACTTCAAAGAATCTAGTAACCATCTCCCTGCGACAGAATGCTAACTAATCACCACCAAAACATAAATGCTATCATCTGATATAATTCTACAAAATTTTATTTTAAGATTTACAAAATAGTTCCTCCTATGGAATAATAACAGCTCAATATTATAATGACTGACATGCTGTATGTACTTGATCAGTTGATTAATCATTACTGTTTTGATAAATTGTATTCGGAACATATCTGTCATGTGAAAAACACTTAATCCAGAGGCTGGGGAGGATGGTGGTCTGTGGAAAAGGCCTCCCGTGTTTTAAACTCAATTTGGGGAGCAAACTAACGGCCAGAGCAGGTACTTGAATTCTATTCTCCAAACTGTCCTGTTATTTAACCTCTCTGTCAGACAACCCCATTTGCGACACAGGGATATTTCCTTGTTCTCCCTCCCTCTTTTTGTTTTTAATGTTCCTAAATTATTTTGAGATCTTAGAATGAAAACTCTGTGGAAAGGAGAACAAAGCATCATTATTATTACACGTTAGAAAGAACGACATGAAGCAAAAAGCATTTCTACTGAAATTTGCCCAAACTTGCTACCAACAGCTTTAACTGTGAATTTCTTCAGCATAGTGCTTCCAGTCGTAAAAGCCTGCACACAGCTTCCTGCTATTACTGTAACAAGCAAAGGAACATGTGTTTAAGTCCCACACAATATGGAAAGGGCCAATTTAATTTGTCCTTATAATTTTAGGGGCCTGATGGTGGCTGTTATTACTCAGCAGTAGATGGCTGCAGACAGTCCTTTTATGAGGGCTTGGAGAGGCTGGCGCCACCGGGAAATGCTCGGCTCAGCTAAACTTGCATTTTTCTGGTGAAGCTTGATATATACCAGCCTGTGGTGACCTCCTGACCTTGTCGACACCCGGCATTATTAGAAGGATTTGTGGCTGCAGAGCCAGGGGGGCTGTCCTGGCCCTGCAACAGAGCATTCATTAACCATCAGTGCCCCGGAGCGGTGCGTGGGCCCACTCTGCGCACACTGCTCCCTTGTGATGCCAAACAACAAACAAGGAAATCTGATTTACAGCCCTGCCCCTCCGCACCACGAGGAGAGGGAAATGGCCAGGGTAACAAGAAAACGCAGCAGTGGGAATGACCAGACTGGGCTCTGCTGAAGGTGGCGTCCAAAATACAAGACAAAACTAGTACTGGCTCTTCAGTGGAAGAATTTTGTTTTTGTCAGCATGATTTCAGGGCACTTTTGATAGCCGTGAATTGGGTTGTATCTGCATCTTCACCGCCTACCTAAATATATGCTTGAGCTTGTCCCTGCATTTCATCTTTACAGATGCAAAGGGTTTCTGCAATAAGAAAGGTGGAATTCAGCTCTTCAAGGGGAATATATGCCCCTTGAAAATGCAATATCCTTCCCAACTTAGCAAAGTCTCCTACCGCCCAATGGAAATAATTCTGTTCTGGTTATGGAAATGGACTGCCCAGTACTGAGTCCCAAGCAGAGAATCCTCTCTCCAAATTAAGGCACTGATACATAGTTTTTTGCCCAAAGAACTTTGAAAATGGGGGGTTTTGATCCAGCTCTTTTGCATCTGAGAAGCACTGAAGAAGTACATACGGCACAAAGTACCTGACATCCTTCTGAGACAGGCTTCCCAGACACTGACACATCTA
Source organism: Rhinoptilus africanus (assembly GCA_013400135.1). Lineage (NCBI taxonomy): Eukaryota > Metazoa > Chordata > Aves > Charadriiformes > Glareolidae > Rhinoptilus > Rhinoptilus africanus. Next base: position 232,146 of record VXBO01013010.1, on the reverse strand, counting down.
TCTGACACAAGCTCTGTGGGTAAATCTCCCTGTTTCTCTGCTCTAGTTTCCACACGCCCAGTGTGTTTCTGATGTAGGAGTGCTGACCAGCACCTACTCAAGGAACTAGCAGTGCCAAGGTACCAGCAAGACGGCACTGAATGCGACAGAAGAATTTCTGAAGCCGGGAGAAACCAAACATTGGAAATGGGCTGGTGTCACAGAGCACAAGGATTACGGCAACACGCTAAAAGACAAGAGACAATAAGAGGTACTGCAAACAGAAGTGTTTTGAAACTTTATACAGCTAGTTCATTAGGACCCAGAATCAGTTTCCTTGCAGAGCACATATCCTAATGTTAATCATATATTCACAATTGTCTTCAGTGTTTCCTCTACTTAGAACACATACAAGGTGCCCGGAACACAAGCTAGTGTATACCATCATGCACAGCACAGATGCAGACTGCCGCATGTAGTAGCCTTTTAGTAGTAACTAAATACAAAATGAGCACATTTGGCTTACACCTGGGACACTTGTCTGGCCCAGCCGTGCAAACCAGCCTCACACCAGAGCACAGCTGCCTTGGCAAAAAGGAAAAGAGTTCAGGGACTGAGCTGACAGAACCCGTGCAGTCCCTTCTAACACACAAGCTTATGGGACCTTCTCAGGACTCGCAGCCTAGAAACTCTTCACACTGTCCCCTGCTGAAACCGGTACAAGAGATGTTCACTCAGTACAGCCTGGACAACAGGAACTCCTGTGGCTGTAATTTCTTCTTAGCCCATTTCAGAAAAAATAAGGAGTACAGGGATTTGTTACTTGACCTAACAACTTTTCTGTTCTTCTGTAATGAAAGCCCCTTTGCACTCTTTGTTTCAACTCTTTCCCTCCCCTTACTCCTCCTTTTCCTCTGCTGATAAAACATTCCACGGGTTTAACACCATAAAGATATCCTGTTGTTCTCCTCCTGTCCCATTTTGAGTTCTCTGGTCCTAAGCCAGGTTTCCATCCATACTTTTTTTCTGCCATTATTTATGTAAATTACTAAGAGAGCTTATTTGAAAGCAGTACAACCAGCTGTCACTCTAGCACCTTCAGCAGGAGGAGATAAAATAGTAAGCAAGCCCACTACAGGTCCCCTCACCCAATTTTTCTCCTTTCTCTTACCACAGGGATACTGGAGACCTCCTAGTGGTGGTCCTGCCTCATCTGAATAGCCGTATTCAGTTTGTTGCACCATTTGTTGCATGTGAGAGTATATCTCACTCAAAGGACAACAGGCGAGTAAAAATCAAAACATTTTACATGCACACATTTGAAAACAGAATTCTAAAAATGCAGCTAGTGAACAGATACAAATAACTTCAGTATTCCTTCTTATGGGAATAATTTCAGATCTGATCAACACACATCTCTACAAGAGTGCTCCAGCACAGCTCCCTAATACTGAAAGGAAGCAATTCTTCTGGGGACTAACGCACAGGTTTCTCTGGCTTCAGTGACAGCCCAGGAGGCTGTCTGACAGCAGCTTTTGACATGGACTGTAAGGCCCTGAAGAGGAACATAGTGGTCTCATTTTTTCCAAGAAAATGCAATGGTGTTATAAATTAGCCAAATCAAGTGAAATCCTAGTGAAGACAATGCAAAGCACACTTTTCTTTGAATTACAATGTCAAATTAAATTGTCTGGTCTTCACTATGATTCTACTTTAAAACTCTTTCTCCAAATTCCACCCCCCTCCCAGCATAATAATGACAAAGTTATTAACAGAAGAGATCTTTCGTAAGCAAAATATTTTTTCTCTTTACCAGTTCTCGAGGATGCAAAGATTTTGCACCTCTTTAGTGACATAGTCCTTAAAAACTCTATTTGCAGCATAAAACCCAGCAGTGAATACACTGTGACGCTTCCACAAAACATAAAGCAAAGCTACAGATTACAGTTCATCTCCCCTAGAGGGCTGGCTGGGTAAGAGGCACATTCTGTCCCCCTCAGTTTGGCTTGCAATAAACATGATGTTCTCCCAGAAGGAAAAAAAAAAAAAAAAAGGCAAAAAATTCCAAGACACAGAGCCTCCAAAGAAATGGAATCCAGATGTTGGAGATAACACAGCCCACTAGGAAGCCATAAACAGCTCCTGTTAGAGCACATTTTCACTTCAGCATTTCCAAATAGGTCTCATTTAATTACTGTGCACTGTGCTCAGTAATAAACCTTCATTTGGCCATGTTGGGTACATTTGTTAATCTTGCTCAGAACATCTGTTTACTCATCTCAGATAAACATTTNTTAATTGCATCTTTTCAGACAGTGCTCTAACATTCAACGACATTTACTTCCTACTGCTCCCTGAAGGAATCCCTGCCAATTAGAGCACCAGCCCCTGGCCCCAGACCATGCCTTTCACACTCATGACAACATCTTACCTGCTCTAGGCTCTCAATATCTGCACGAAACCCTGAGAACAATGGCACTTCCAAGACAGCCATGTTAGAAGATCCAGAGTGCAGCCACCTTCCCATGAGAACAAAAAGAGAGAAAGAATGAAAACAAACTCAGGATCCAAGATGACAAACGGTACATGGGCAACTTAGGATGGAGAACAACTGAAACAAGCTTCAGAGGAAAAAATATTAGAAGGATACTCTTTGAAGGACTTGTTGAAAGCCACAGTCTACTCAGTTTTACAAAATTCTCTTTCCTGCTGTTATTTAACAAAAATTAAGCACAACTCACAGAGGGCAGAGAAGTAGGAGATGTCCAGGCAAATGGAGGCAGAAAAGCAGAAGGATGCACGTAGTCTCCTGTGGGGCTGCTTGCATTATTTTTCAGTTAATCACTAACAAAATGCATTTGGTAAGAGGAAACAACCCCTTGGAGTAGAAGAAACTTCTGTTCTTTCCCAAGTGGAGGGCTGTAAATGGATTGTGGTGTAAGAGGAATGTTACTTCCTAATACCAGGCAGAGTCATTCAACCCTGGGGTTTCGTAAATGGCCATTTCCCTCCAGCATCTAATTGACACTGAGGAAAGCATCTTTGCTAATGAGTCAGCAAACTCACTCTCTATATATTAGTGTTAGTGTGTTCACTGCCTATATCGTCCTCTATAATATCAATGAAGACTCCAAAAAACCACTGAAATTTAGAGTTATTACTGAGGAAAGACACATGAGGGGGAAAAAAAGTCAAGGAAGAGGTGGAGAGAAAGTTTATTTGGGCCATTGTGAAAGATTTCAATTTCTTGCAGTATGGCAGAACAGTCAGCACTGCAACAACGAAGCTCCTGCTAATTCCAGAACAATGCTCCTTTTCTCTGCATTCACAGAGTCAGCTCCAAATGATCCCTCCTTGGCAGCTTACCTGTTTGCTGCTTAGTTGCACCACAAAGACGATGAGCTTGGACCCAGGAGGGCTTATTAGCTCATGCCCAGCACCAAGACAACACGGTACACAGCCTCCAGGACCAAACTTGCCAGATCTGAACTGGCTCCTGCAGGGCTACTTGGAGACCTCTATGTGGAGACGTCCACAGCTCTAGCGGGTGTGAGAGTTTGGTGAAGCCCTGCACAGAGCCAGCCTGGACGTAATGCCACAGCCAAGCTCATATGCCCACAGCAGCATGAGATGCTCTGTGGACTGATCCAGTTGGATCTGTGTGAGACAGTTCAGGGCTGACAGTCTCCCAGAGACATTAACACTTGTTAATCCCAATCTGACTCCATTCACCACACTCCCTAAAAAATCCTACAAGTATCCCTTTACCTGCATTTTTCCCATTCTCGGATATATCACAGCCCTCTATTTCCCATATCGTTTTCTCTTTAACTCTTGAAAGTGCCCCAAGGACTTCACCGAGCATGACAACACTTAAAACAATTACACTCTGAAGAATAGCCCCAGCTCAAAATATTTCAGTTGTCATCCTTAGATGCACTCCTCTGTTTGCATTGCCTAACTAAGATGATGAAGGAGTTAAAAGAGCATCATTACAGGAAGAAGGGGAGGAAAGGGAAGATTTCATTTGCTTTTGTTTTCTTTCCAAGCAATCAATCTCCTTGGACTGGGCTTCCTCTCAAATTTCTGTCTTTGCTCCAGCAATTCCCAGGGCAGAAGTTTCAGAAATAACAACAGAGAGGTTGTGTTGATGCAGGGCAGCCTCCTTAGTTACTGGTATCTTCAGGAACTGACCAGACTTTATAACCTGCCTCCCCAGTACTGATTGCTTAAGCAAAACATGTAAGGGGATCGCATACAGGTCAGAAACTATTCTTGCTGCTGTTTGCCTATAGGCAAGCTGTTCTCTCTTAATATTTTAAGTTTCCCAGTCTATAAAATGAGGCAAGAAGTGCTAATGTTTTTGCAAAGTGCTTTGAGAGCTAGGAATAAAACTTCTGGAGCTTTAGTATCATGCCATCTTTAAAAATTATTTTATATATCTTTATGCAGAATAAGGAGATAAGCAATGAGCTTTAGAGAGCTTACTAACAAGTATCTGCATATATTGTGAGAGAGGCAATAATGAAAGTTAATAATGAAAACCCAAGGTGTTGTCCTCTTTGTAGACTTTGTTCTTGTTTCTCTACCTTTGATATATACTTAGCACCAAAATTATTAATGCCAGCAGACAACGCTCATGAATGTCCATGCAATAACTCTGTCCTACAACCCACTATTATGGCTGAAATCCTTCATTCTGCACGTGAGGTGCTTCTATCTTACAGTGTTTGAGATAGACAGTGCAGCAAGAAAGAATTTGTCATTTTTCCCCTATCAGTATAGATGTGCTGATCAGCAAACCAGGTCTCTGAGAACCGCCAGGACATGATGCAGACTGGTATTTCCTACCTAGTGCACGTCTCCAGTATGACCTTGTATTCCTGATGGTCCTGATCTGAAGCTGGGTCGTCATCGTCCACCAGTGCCCTCTCTCTATGCAAGGCTTCAGAGCGATTCTCGTCTGCAGAGACAGACCGCAGGAGATTTGGAGCTTGAAGATGCTGCTCTGACTTTGGCTCCTTCAGGTTAACCAGGAGCTGGAAAGCTGGTTTGGCAATAGGATCAGGTACATTGTAAGTGACATCAATCTGCAGCAGAAAGGGGGAGAAAAAACCGAAACGAATCAGGGCAGTTTATTAGACCCCAACATTTCATAGCATCTACAAACGTTCCCCAAAGACCAGATCTCTTCAGAGAGAGGTAAGGCAGGCACAGAGGCAATAGAGACTTTGCAACACAGTTATATATAGGTAAAGCTATACCGGAGCAGATTCACGCCAGGACAGTCCCATTTACTTCCATGAATTAAAGCAACACCATGTTACATAGCTACTTTGGGAAAAATTGAAAGTGTGACTACTCCCCTGTAGCAAACCGGGATTACAAAAAGTAGCAAATAAACTGTGAGTTTAGAGATGACTTGCTCACACACTTTCTCCAGCTCCACAGCAACTTTACCTGCATCAGACAGCAGCCTTCACCTTTGGCACTCACAAACAGCCCCGTTGGAATACTGGGGATCTGTGGAGAATCCACAGTTAAGACACAGACAAGACATGGCACTCAGAATTGAAATAAATATCAATTTTAGCTTTATTCTCTACAAGATATCTGTCTGGTTACAAAGGAAACTGCAGAAGCAAAGTATGGCTCACTGTTTTCAGCCACCTGCATTTAACAGTGGTAGAAACAAGCAGCAGCACAAGATAAGCATCAGGCATTAGTTATGGTGAAAAATGCCTTTAACTTTGAGTGCTGCCTTCTTCACAGCAGAACCCAGCCATAAAACCCCAGAAAGTTCCAAGACCTCAGTGTTTAATGCCTACTTTTACCACTACTGAACTTAGCCGAGTTGTCACTTGGAACACAGCTCACGTAGATCACTTTAAAAATTTGGCTACATAAACACAAAACCACCTACCACTGCAGTCTGGAGGACTTTTTTATTCATCTTGTTAAGCTCAAATGTCTCCTGGTAGTCTAGATTAGTAGAAGCCAAGGAAATGGTCAGGTTGACTCCCCCAACATAAGAAAGGATAGCATATTCAGCCAGAGCCTGCAGGGCTACACATGTGTCCTAGGGAGCAGAAGAGGGAGAGATCAGAATAGTGAGGAATACGGGAACACAGTAAACTTCAAAACAAGCACTATGCTGTACAGTCATCAGCTTCTGGCAGCAGAATCTTCCTTATTAATTCAGATAGCAAAGGAAGTATCAGGTTTTGTTCACTTTTACTGTCAAAGGCATCTGTACAGACAGAGTCTAGGTTATTTTTCAAATTATCAGTCCCAGAAGGAAGCAGTAAAGAGCACTGGGAAGTTTTTCTTCTTACCAGGAGACAGACAGTTTCGCTCTTGACGGAAACTCTGCATTGACCATTCCTGAATTAATTGATTTCTACAATTGATTATGCATGCACTGAAGCTACCTTTTTTGAGGGCAGCCCACCTGAGTAGATGAGAATCCTCCAAGTGCATTCCTCTGCTGGGAAAGCCATTTTACTACTGGGAGCGCAGAGGCCACGTCTCCTAGGAGTGTGTACGTCAGAAGGGCATAAGATGTCATTTCCACTTCTGCAGAAACAACTGCAAGGGGAGGAATAAAAAAAATTCATCAGAATACCATCTAGAAGTGAGAATCTGGGAAGGTGTAGAGATAGTTCTAGCAATAGTCATTAACTAAGCTAGGAGTCTGTAGAGGTAAACACAAGAAGTGAAAAATGAAGTTAGAAGATGTCTGCATCCAAGAGGCATCATCTCCCTAAGATATCTCTGCTTCCAGCACAAGCTCTTTCCTTCACACTTCTACTTTGCTGCTGCCCATACTGTATCCCTGTCCTAGAGATCTTCATACAATATCTAGTTAGAGCCTTCCTGAACATCGGTGCACCTACATCCTATTAGAAGAGTCAATGGCTTTAAGTGACTTCAAAATTATAGCATCATTCACTGTTGTTGTGGCTTTGATAGTTGAAGTCTAGGAAATCAGCTAAAATGCCAGTGACTGCTGGGTATACAATCCCTAGGTCCATTTGAAAATACAAACTAAACAGCTCGAAAATTAAGTGTATTTCACTTCTCTGAGATTTCCATTTCAGATTATTCCTCCCTGCTGGAATCCCATATGGCTCTCACTCTTCTGTATCACCCACTTTATAAAACTGGAATGAAAAATGGTGAAATAGTTGGGGCTCAAAAGTCCTGTCTCGACCACATCTAGCTCTGTCTCTCATTTGCTCTCAACCAGTTCTTTCAGCATAATGTTACCTGCCTTTTATGAGCTCTCACTTCATCCAGACCCTGCCCTGACTGCCTAACATTTTCAGAATACCTTGGCTAAAGAAGCTTGCTTTGGGGATCAAAACCTTGTGTCCCTCCAGAAATGCTAACAGATTAAAAAAAACCCAAAAAGCAGGGGGAGAGCGGGCAGCAACGGTGAGGGAAATTTTAAAGTGTATTATATAAAGCGTTCACTAGAACACATGCGGTCAAGCGGACTGTTGTTCCAGTCCATTCCCTTATAGTACAGGTACCTGATTGAGAGAGACCATCATTAAATCCCATGAATGTATCTTCATCAGTAACAAGAGTTCCCGTCAAGCTCCAGTGTGTAAAGCCATCTAGAAAAACAGGACAGTGGAACATGTATGTTATTACAGCAGGACTGCAGCTAAGCCTCTGTATACAGGAAGAATCAAATTCTACTTTTGCACTGACTCAAAGAAGACATTCATGCCCTGACCTGCACTGTCCCTCCTTTCAGATGAGCATCCCCTGGGCAAGAGTCTCCCTTTGCAATTACAAAGATGGCTCAACGTGACAAATTAGGTAATTCTTGGATTTTGGATTAAAATACACCATCAGGGAACATGATGGGTTACAAGGCAAACTATCATATTGACAGGAAAGGCACCATGGAGCCTCTGGTACACTTGCCTTCCTTCAGCTTCAGCTGCATGCAGGGAACTAAGGTTCCCTCTCTATGGAGAATCAGGAAAACTCTTGCCTTACAAAGCCAAATTGCGCAGGCTCTGTCCTCTCCGCTAACTCAAATACACCATTCAAGTTGCAAGGGCTATTTGGTTGTTCCTGCAAGAGGAATTCCCAGTTCAGGGACTTGCCAGATTGGGCACAGGAGCGCTGTACCTTGTGTAATTGCCATGCTGTTCATTTTCCGCAGCGTCACAGCAGCAGAGGGACTGTGCAGCAGCGTCAGGGCATACGCAATCAAGGCAGTAGTGTAGGGGTCTTCTGCTGAATACAAGTTGGACTCTAAAAAGTGTTTTGCTTTCTCAACAGCTGTTCTTTCTTCCTATATTTAGGGGAAAGAACCCAGACATATTACCAGCCTCTATAGCTCAGAAGTTAGAATCACTTTTATTTCTCATTACTTTGTGTCCATTCAAAAAGAAACAAAAAACTAGGAAAGATGCATTTTTGCTCTGCAGAATGACACTAACACTTTCCATTCCCTAAGAAAAGCCATGCATCACAAATTCAAAAGAGGGATCAAATAGCATAGGAAGAATGATCTAGACTAACACGGAGACACATTTATTCCCCCCTAAAGCTGCAGAAATTTCATGCCCCTGCAAGGCAGCAGATGAACAGAGCAGAAGCGAGCTCTCTACTGTATGTTTGATTGTGTTCCTGACACTCTGGAGCGTCTAGCAGACGCCAGAGGATAATAAAGGCCAAGGTTCCCAGGGGTCCCTGCAGCCAACGAACATGTTTTATTAACTCCCTCAATGACCTCACCATGTAGGAACGTGGCTCTGATAATTTATAGAAACAATTTAATTGGACTTGATGTAATTTGGTTTCCTTTGATTTCCTTGTGGCACTAACCTTCCCCTTCCTCATTTCCTAGCTAAGATCATTAGTAACACTTGCAAATCTCTAGGAAAACCATTAGACCCACATAAACTGCACTTCCAGCAAATAAAAATGCTAGGGCTGTCTTGACACACAGCAACACAGAGAGAGCATCACATCACTTCTCAGAGGAGGGACACTGCTGACGGAGATGCAGAAACTTACTCTACGAGCACTGGAAGATTTCTATAATTTTTTATTTTAAATTTTTGATAAGGTTGAAGGCCTTCCACTCCAACAAGAACTGAGCGCTAGAGGGTATGTGCCTGCAGTGGCAGCATGGTCTCCCTCCTCAAGGTCTACAGGGTTGCCATCAGAAGTGCTGAGATTATCACAGAGTTTCTGAATAGATACTGCTGTTTACACGGGCTGTCAAACTCTCTACAAACTCACTGGATTTTGCCTGAACAGGCAATGCTTTTGCCTGAGTACAGATCCCCAAGACATGCTGCAACACCCACTACACCTCCTGTTTTAATCTTCCAGTTCTACCTGTGCAGACCTACTCGCCCACCACCAGTTTCCCTTGGCTGTTGAAGAGCAAGTGAAGAACTATATTCCCGACTTGCTCAGCACATCCGAAGTAGAACTGTTTTTACCCTGAGTTTTAAGAAGGAATCTCTAAAATGCCAGTTGTACTGGAAGTGATTTTTTTTCTTCTACTTCAAAAATTATGCAGCGTAACTGCACGCTCCTATGTAGCTATTCTTTTTTTTCTGCAGTGTTCCTGTTCTGTCTCATTACAAAGAAGAGAAACATTTTCCTCCAGAGCCCTCAGTCCAGCACATTACAGGAGTGCAGCTCTCCAAAGATACTGTAATCTAATAGCAGTAGCATTTTGGCCACTGTACCAAAGGCAGACCGCAAAAGTTTTCTGGATCCCCAAAGCCTACGTGGCCCTAGTTAAACTGCTGTTAGCACTAAGCTAGCTAGTTAAGGGGTTTTTGGAGTATATATAGACAAGCTACCAGAATCTGCATAGACTGCAACCACACCTTGAAATTACAAGGCAGAAAACATTTTTTGCAGTCATTTCTGTGAGAGGTTGGGGGATGCGGGTGCAGGGATGAGTTTTGCTCTGGTGAAATAATCCTTGAGCTGATGGCAGAAGGATGAGAGATCACCTTGAATGATTTCAGAACAGATTCCTTAACTTCAGAATAATCTGAAGGCTTTCCAACAGCCTCTGTTACCCGGGTGCTACCACTCCAGTGAGCACAGAACCTTTAAAAAGTGAACAGCTGTAAAACCAAGCTTAAAGAAAACACCACCCAAAAGAGATATTTTTTAGAATACGTAGAACACGAGAGCTATTATAATTAAGATTTTGTTACCTCAGAAGTTACACCTGTTTCCAGAAGAGATGCAACCACATAAGCTGTCAGGGAGATTTTACCATGGATACCACCCTGGAGGGCAACAAACACAAACCAGGGGATGAAAACTAGAGAAAAGGACGCTGGATAAACAGACTCTTGAAGCAAGACAAAGAATATGTTATAACTGTAAGAGAAACTGTGGCATCACAGAACTTCTTTTCCTTGCACGTAAGGAGTACAAATTTCAGAACCCAAGCACACATTGTAGCTTCCTTCCCCAGCAATAGCCTCAGAACACACTTAATGCACAAAACTTCATACTCTGAGACACGACTCGGAAGTGTTTTGCAAGACTCTACATCTTGCTTTCCATTCCCATGGGGCAGCACACAGATATTTCCGAGAGACTTGTTTTTAACTGAAATTCTCCTGGTTCTTCCTATACTATTCCAGCCTTTCAAGCGCAATGTTCATATCAGGCATAATGAAACTGCATCACTTCATGCTTTGATAACAACTTTAAAAATGCACCTATTCATAATTTTGAGTCTGTATAGTTTTTACCTGAATGTCCTTATTTAGAATCCTACCCATAGCAGGAAAAGAACCATCTTCTTTCTGATGCTGGATGATCCAGTCTTTGGCAGCTGTTAGTTCTTTTGGGTCAATGAAAATAAACCCACGAGACTGTGCAAAGGACTTGAGGACAAAAGCTGTTAGCCTGTAAATATAAATTTATCATCTTTACTGAGAAAACAAATTCAGAATAATGTATCAGTAAGGGGAAAACAACATTCTTAGAATGCATTGATTTTAAAAACCTTGTTGTGGAAACATTAAATATTGTTAAAAAAATTAATAGTACATAAAAGCACATGAACACTGTCCAAACTTCTGAATAAGAGCAGGATTAAGGGTCAACAAATTACATTGAAAAGTATAAATGGAAGAGATATTTGTCTTAGTTATGACACACTTTGAAATTAAGTTCCCTTTTATAGGTGCTCATCTGCCACCCAAATCATTAAAGCTTTTAAATTGAGAATCAATATCCTTATAAATATGGACTTATTTGTAAAGAAAAGAGACGAGCAAGTTTTCCAATTTTGTTACTGTCCTAACTTTAAAAAAAAAAAAAAAAAGGAAAGAAATCCAGACCCATTGCTAAAGTCAGGCTGTGTTAGACTTCATACAGAATTAAGACTTAAGAAAGCAACAGAAGTGGTTTTGGAATTCTCAACCTCTGACATGCAACAAGTGTGAACTCTGGCCAGCTTTGGGAGATTGAATCATTCATTTTACAAGCCTCTGAGGAATGGGAGGGTAGAAAGCATACTGCCTGGGCAGGGGATTTTTCAAGTGTTAAGTAATTCTGTGTCACCGTATTTTACATCTAGGGACTGGGAGATGCCAGATCTGAGATAAAAGTTTACTATCTTAAAAACAGTGAGGCAGCAGCAGCATAGAAGTGGTACTTCCCCTCATATGAGTTCACAAACAAAATCAGTTTAAAGCAAAATACAGAGCAGATGGAGAAGCCAAATGAGAGCACAAACAAATGAATAAAGACAAGAATCTACTACACCTGAGACACTATAGTCAACTAATACGTTAATGTGATGTAACGTACACCCTTAAAGGCCATGGTTTCCCGAGCGGGACATTAGTGACATAAGCTGATTTCTCAGTTTCATAATTTCTGGTTCTCGTATTGTTTGACTCTGAAAGGTCCTGTACGTCAATTCTCAGAGCATAAATCCATACCATTCCATTTCATCCACGAAGGGATGTAAAGCACTCTGGAGAAAGACTTTTGGGTTTTGGGGGTTGGTTTTGGTGGTGTTTTCTTCTACCCTGGTAGAAGCCTCTGCCACTTCTAGAGAGAGCAAGTTTTTCTGCTTCACTCGAAGCTCCATTCCCTAGAGGAATTAGGTGCTTAAATGCCCCACACACTGATATTCCAATTACAGTAGACCTAACATGATCCTTAACTATAGTTTCTGTGCCTAAAGCCTGAGCTTGTTAGTAGATGTGACTGCCTGAACTGCCCCTGAGTCTTGAAACGATTCCAATACACCTACTAGTGTAGTATGAACACTCAGCAGCATTGAAACAGTAAGTCTATAGTCATCGAGCATTATTTCTGTTCTCCACTGTGTGCAATACCGTGATGGAAGCTGGAAAATTACTCTTCTTTCCTTGCCAATTGTGTATTTTTCCCAATTAGCAAACACTGAATTTTCTAACTCTGTTTTAAATGGCAACTCACCACATACTCCCCGAGGAATCCCTCTCGCCAAAAGCACTGTATGAACCATCTTGTCTCTTGTAGGTCAGCTGGCGCTGGTAGCCTGGAAGTCACAAAAGAATTGGGGGAGTCCAAAATCCTCACACAGAGAAAACCAAGTATTTAAAGTGAATGAAGACTCCAACCATCTGGCACGAGTGCAAGGGATTCTGCTGCCCAAGGCAACCTCTTATTTTGCTGTGAGTGATAGAGCCAGCTCTGTCTACGTATGCTGCAGCTTATTCAGAAGTCCATTCAGGCTAACATCTGTAAGACTACAACTCCTGCATTCTGGCCAGTAGAAATGTTAAAATTTCGAAATTTGAAAAGCTAACGTATTAAAAGAAAGACTTTTACTTAGGCATACAGCCATTCTCCTTCCGTTTTGCTGAAAGAACCACTCAGGTGAAAATTCTTTTCCTTTAATGATACAACTGCATTCAGGCTTTTCTCCGAAGCTGTTGCCTGAGACAACTTAATGTAACAGAACAGCTGTGATCTTAATGTATATGAACACTTACTAGCTAGGGCTGTCTTATAAAGCTTGTTTCAGACAACAGTTACTACCAAGTTGAATGCTGACGATAAGAACTCTCTACTGGAATGTCTTATAAGACTGAAAATAAAGACAGTCTAAATGTTCTTCCTATTAGGAAAAGAATTTGCTTTTCAAACGTGAGCTGCCCATCCTAAGAGCACTCTGAGCCTCTAGATTGAGGAACACACTTTGATAAAGATCTTAAATGTCCAGCGAGATCAAACTTTTCAGAATGGGTATTTCTGATATGGAGATATGTCAAACTTGCAAGAAGATCATGTCAAAGACATTTAGTGCCTGCTTAATTCTCTGGTACACGAATAGACTTTTTTCCCACACTGCATGACATTTTTATGGGAATGGATTACTTTTTCACTTCCAGAGGCAAAGTTTCTTTGTGGAGCTCTCCAGATACAGGCAGTTCCACAATCCATGATGCCTACACTTTTCCCTGTTGTTCTATAGCCCTCTGATGCTCACAGGGAATGGCGATAGAAGGGTTTGAAAAACGGGAGGAACAAAGCCCTAGAGATTAATGGTGCTCTTGTAGTAAAAACATCTTTGTCTAGGGGCTTTGGGTTATATACAATTACATGGCAGAGAGCANAGGGGGAGGATGACCTCCCTCCACCTTCTGGCCACGCTCTTCTTGATGCCCCCCAGGATGCCACTGGCCTTCTTGGCCACCAGGGCCCATTGGTGGCTCATGGCCATCCTGTTGTCCCCCAGGACTCCCAGGTCCCTTTCCTCAGAGCTGCTCTCCAGCAGGTCAGCCCCCAACCTGTACTGGTGCATGGGGTTATTCCTCCCCAGGTGCAGCACAAAAATTTGTAGCAATAATCGCACCTCGGATTAACCTCATTGGCTATGATACTGCCACTGCACAAAGCTGCACAAATAAGAAACAGTACCTTTTTTTTTTCTTCCTCCAGACAATAGATATTATATTAAATTAGATTGATTTCTTCTACGTTTCTTCTACATAGGCCTCAGAGACAATTTACTACTGAGCACTTTGTCCTTAAATTATTCCTAAGCCTTCATTTCCAGTATGTTAGAGGGACAAATTAAGTAATGGTATTTTTATATCAGTCTTATAATTTTCTCTGTTCTTTTATTCAAATGCCCATTTTGCGTTGTCTTCTGCTTCATTGCTCTTACATTTATTCTTTGCTCGCTAGGATGCTAGTGGCACAGACTTTACGCCTTGCTTGCTCTTCTGAAATCTTCCGTTTCCTAAGCACTCCTCTAGATGCTCAGACTCACTGGAGAGATTCACCTTTCTAGCTTTCCCCTGCTCACCTGCTTTTGTAGAACTGCATTGTGGGAAAGCAGAAGAATTCCTGACTACTTTAGCTCAGGCCACTTCTAAAGATTAGGGAATATATGGGAATTGTTGGGTATCAGCACTTTCGATGACAGATGACTAAGTGATGAAACAGTTTTCTGGCTTGGTAATGCACAAAAGCCTTCTGGAGTGAGCAAACAGACTTTCCCATCTAAACCTTATACTTGGCAGGGCTCCAATAAACACAGAAGAGTTTAAAACTCTGGAGGGTTTCTTCTGTAAGGGTTAATTAGCAGGCAGAGTTTGGAGCCAAAAACCTGGAAGGTTTGCAGATTCATAAAAAGAAACAAACACAAATGATACTGCAAAGAAAAAACTGACTAGACTATTAAAAAATTCCCTTTGTCTTGCTGCTATCAGCAAGCACAAAAAATTACAAGTGAAACAACTGTAGCCAGGCAAAGGAAGCAGCATTGGCCTTTTGCTGCTGAATACAAGAAAAGTATTGCATATTACATTTTATATTTATATTTTCAGAGGGGAACCACCTAGTCCTGTCACCTCTGATTTCATGACATGAGTATTATCTGACTCATACACAAGACAGCACTGTCCCTTTGGGTCATCCTTGTTTATAATGACCTCCGAATTCTTACTTGCATTTAGTTATGAGACTATTTTGTATGTAGCTCTTCACAAACAAATGCTGAAGCAAAACAGTGCATAAAAAGACAGATTGATTTAAGCTGTTTAGTGAGATAGGACAGGATACTGACAGGACAGAATAAAGCCTTTGTTATGTGGCTGTAGGTTAACTACTTTGCATGCTAACTTCTGATTTTGGGTATACTGTTACTAAGAAAATACTATTAAAAATGAAAAAGTTCAGAGAAGAGCCATGTAGTGACTAAAGGACTAGAAAGAGAATTTAGGAATACAGCAAAAAATGAAATAGAGACTTTTACTAATACTAAATATAATTTTCCTTGACTTTCTGAAATGTTTAAACATAGAAATAAGCTGCCTAAGGAAAAAAAAAAGATAAAAAATAGATATAAGCACGTGATATTATCCTACAAGAAATGATGAATCCTCATCACTTGGGATACTCTTGATTAGAAAGGACAATGTGATACTGGTAAAACTCTCTTCTAATTTACAAGTCTTTTCTCCTTCTACAAACTGTAAGTGTAATGAGTTACCTTGAACAAGGTAATCAGTAGCTTCACTCTCCACCTCGTGACTGAGTTGCTTGGTTTTCTGCAGATATTTCAGGACAAAAACATTAGGAGCAAAATGGATCATGTTCTGCTCCCCACATCCAAATGGTAATCGCAAAAGATTGTCCAAGTTGTTCAATGTAGGACCCATTACATCTCCTGTTTGAAAAAGAGGAGATACGTTCAGGAACAAGGAATTACGCTTTACTTCCTTTTGATGTCTTATGATTAAAACCCACCTGACTGCACTAATTTCTACTAGCTACACATAGTCAGTTCAAATAAACTCTATTGTAATTTGGAAGTCCTTCAAATGTTCAATATTAGCCCTTCGAGCTCTTGCTGGAATAAAGAAATTTCACATTTAAGAGTCTGATTATCCATGACTCCACAATTTAGACCTACTAGTTTACAACACAGTAC
Source organism: Rhinoptilus africanus (assembly GCA_013400135.1). Classification (NCBI taxonomy): domain Eukaryota; kingdom Metazoa; phylum Chordata; class Aves; order Charadriiformes; family Glareolidae; genus Rhinoptilus; species Rhinoptilus africanus. The sequence goes on along the minus strand of VXBO01013010.1, from coordinate 216,215 downwards.
AATCTGTGATTATGATGAATATGAAATGAATACGATGGATTCTAACAGCCAGTGCCTCTGCAAAGCCCTCCAACGGTATCAATTTTAAGTCACTGTCAACTCAAACAAGATCAAACAAACGACCAAAAAAAGCCCAACCCAATTACTTGTCCCAGAATTAAGCAGCATATGCCTTTGTAACTGCCTATGACTATCTTATCTCGTCTGTATTAGTCAAAGACTGGCCAGAAGCAAGGAACAGCTGGAGCACTTCCTCATATTTGATAACTGGTACCTAGTGATACCTCCTCATAATTGATACCTATTATTGAAGCCGTAGCTCTTTCTGATCCTGGAATTATGTTGTGGGGAACTCCAAGAGTAAATGCTTCATTGTGATTTTCATCAGTCTCTTCTTTTCTCCAAATTTTAAACTCTCCCATTGACCCCCAGCCTGTGGAAAAGCCAATGTACTTCACCTCAAGCTGTTTGGGAACTGTCCACTCCACAATAATAGACTCATTTAGCACCCGAGTACCATGGCCAACCTGAAAGGAACAAAAAACCATGCAGTTCCAAGAACCCACACATATGAAGCCAGTCTACCATGTGTTCTTGGACCTAATAATTTATGCGTGCATCAGAGAATGTTGTTGATGGACCAACACCTTTCTCTTTCCCACCCACAAAACAATCCAAGGAAGTTCAATGAGAATTCCACAGGTTTGACCTCCAAGGCTTTCAACACACTTAGCACTAAAAACATTGAAAACTGAGATCCTGAGAAGATAATGTGGCAAGCAGATATATTGTGATTAAAACAGCCTGATCAAGACTTAACACAGAAAAAGCAACAGGACCAAAGATTTTGCCTTCTACAAGCAGCCTAATGAAAACATTTGTCATTTGCGTGTGCTGAAATTCTATTTAAGAAAGCAAGAGACTTCCAGACCATTACATAGATAAATTCACTACCTGGATAATTCCATTCTTCCAGCTGATCCAGAAGCTGCGGAATTCATCCCAAGAGAGGATACCAGCTGTGTCCCTGCTGGCCACCGGCTCACCCATTTTGCTTATGGAAATCCATGTTTTAGTATTTTGATGTCCACCAATAACAATTTCAGTCATCTCTGCCATGTCATGTGGACCAGAGGACAAGGCCAGGTGGGCATCATTGTGTGCTTTCACAGCAATGTCAAAGTGCGTCATCTGGGCAGGTTTCTGCATGTACTGGTACTCGTATTTGTTAGGTGTAGAAATGTGTATTTTCTCTAGTCAGAAAAACAACGGAATGTTGTAAGAATTAGAGCTTAGCTCACATACTTCAAAAATAACCCATAGCTAACTACTAAAATTTAAACAAACAGATCTTTCCTAAGTACATGTTCTTTTTTCTAGTTTCTCTTATACAAACTATAAAAATACATGTGTATGTTTCTTGACATCTTCTATTTATATCCCCCTTCCAATAGAGGAGATCTTTCAATTCAAACTGCTCAGCTGGATTTCTTACGAAGTCTGTAAGTGATTTTTCAGTTCTAATCTAGTGGTCAAAAGCATCTCTGTTTAGCTACTGGAGCCAACTTTGAGCTATCCAAATCTCAGACAGAAAGGACATACTGATTCCAGGACTGAATTTTAAAACATCAACTGAAAATATAGTACAGTAACAGTTACTGTCCACAGTGCTGAATACTTAAACTCTTTCATAAAGTAAAGGAATTTAATTGCCATTTCCAGAAATCACTTGGGCAGTTAGAGCAAATTCATAATTAGCCAGCCCGGTAAGAAAGACTCTTTATTCAAAAGTTCCTCCTACACACCATAACTCATCAATCATAGACAAATGGAAACAAAGATTTTTTTATTTTTATTTTTTTCATGGGATGAAGCCACATGTTCCTATTTATAACTAAATCAAAGAAACTTAATATCTCGTTCAAATCATGAACTTACCATTTGGGCAGAAGAACACACTATAGGTGTATTCTCTGGACAGTCCCTCTGGCTATATAAAGACAGAAATCCACACATAAAAAAACAGTGCTTGGTTTAGCAGTAACAGCTATTCAGTTTTACTTACAAAATACAGAAGTAATATTCTGGTGCTGTACAGTGGTTTATATCCTTTATAGAATAGTTATTACACTGTACTCTGCTAGCTAGAGATATGCTAACCACCACCAGCTAATCTCACATCACAATGTATTTCTCAGCTTAACAGAGCAAGCGTACCCAATAAAATTTCTATCCCTTTCTCTTCTGAGCAGTATTGAAACTCAGAGCCAAACAGCTCTTTCTGTACATGTACCACTAAAACTCATTATTTCCAATCACGTAAACATACTGTAAATCAACTGGAAGATTCTTATAAGCCTATTCACATTTTATTAACTACCTAAAAACGTCCATGATTTGCCCAAGTGTTTATAATTTTTTTCTGCACTAGTACAAATTCATATTTTCTTACCTCAATAATAACACTACTGCGAACATAATCCACTCCCACTGGGGTCCTTTTGTCCACGTAATTGTCCTCTGAGTGCTTGCCATTCTTTAAGGTCTGCATCCCATCCTGACAGCAATTAGTTCCACCATAAGCAAAAGCTTTTGCTAAGAAACAGAAGGGAAAAGAAGCAGAGATTTTGTGATGGGAAGATCTTCAGGAGTTCAAGTGAAGATCTAAGCTAATTAGATACAGTTGCTTAACAATACACCAAGTGTTTTGTAATTACAGCTCTCTTATTACCTTTATTCCCTAAGTATTTGAACAGTCACATCTAAAAATGGACAATATTTGGACAGTCACAGAGCAACAGAGAAACTCATTCCTCGTTTCCATTGTTGCACAATTTTTACTGTGATTATTTGCATGAAAGATGTACAGAATTTGTTGATATTTTCTTTTTTAAAAATTTCCACAGGTCTCTTCGGGGAGATGTAACAGGTCCAAACCTTAACTGAGCACATATCACACAACAGGAGAGCTGATGACCAGGGAATCTCCTGAAGTTTGTTCATACAGAATCTCCAGTGCATTACAGCTATAGAATCTGTTTCTAAGAGACGAGGATGTTGAAAAGCTAAGGTGGCAGCGAGTGGAATGAATGATTCCGCTTTGGGGTACTAGGGAAATAAGAATTTTCTTCTGAAAGATGATTAAAAAGAAACACTTGTAAAAACTCCTTCAAGCAGCAAGCTATTTTTATTTCTATACTACCAGTGATGTTGCTCAGTCCAAGCTCATTGAAGGACAAAACGATAGAGGTGGGTTTAGCTTCCCCAGGGGCAACGCACTTCTTTCTTGTCAGATGATGTTTCCCAGGATGCCCAACAAACTTTATGCCTTTTGGAACAGAAATCTTCACGTGGACCTGTGAAAATTTTTGAATGCCATTTATCGCAAATTTCAGCCGCAAAACCAACGGGTATAAATGAAAAAGCTGAAAACCACCAAATGTGTAATAAAATCACAGCATGCACAAATTATTCATTCTTCAAACCTTCTAGTAATACATTTGACTGAGAGCATTACTTCCAGCTCAGCAATTCTACCAGTCGTTCAGAACGATACCGCTGGAGCTAGACAGATAACGAGTTTGAGAAGAGGATTTCTTGGGGAAAAAAGCATTCTTTCAAAATAAACTACTTTCAGCAGCTTTCAAATTATGAAGGAAATACTTCTCTATGGTTCAGCATAAGCTTCCTAATTGCCTTCCCTACATTTTTCAATATTTGTGTTTCTGAAGTGTTGCAAGACACTTCAGACTACTACAGTTGTTTCAAGCTAAAAATAAATAAAGCAATGACACTTATTCGTATTGAAAAGCAGTATTTTTATCTTGTTCAAAGCATTTAAGATGACATCACTCTTTATCCCTATACCTTATCTACCCTAACTTGTAGATCACTTAGGGAATTTTTATGATAAACCATAGTTTAGTGACTTGGCAATGGGAATAAAGAGGGCCGTTACCTCTACACAGACAGCCAAGTAATTGTAGACAGTCAGCGGGATTTTGGTCTGCTCTCCCCGGATGACGTGGTATGGTAAGGTGAAATCAATGAAGAAAGGCTTAAACGTCTTCAGCTCCGTTTGACTGGCAATGCCCAAGCCCTTCTCTTCAGACAGACCCACAGCTTCCGTTATCCACGTCGTGATGGAGTCTGGCACCTCCACCTGCAGCTGTGCTTCTCCCAACACATCACTACCAAAGAAAACAGGGAATAAACTCGGATTGATAAGATTAATGGTTTTCTATCAAGTTTTTTGGGACCTATGCATGTTTATAAGGAGCAGAAGAGTAAGTAGTTGCTTCTGCAAAACTACATACAAACATACAAATTCTTACTGGATTAAAAGCTTTACAGGCAGGGTCACTTTTCTTAGAGGCAAATGTCTGCACTAAGTAAAAAAAAAAAAAAAAGAGAGAGAAAAGAAAGAATCCTAGGCTAGGTCCTGGATAAAAATGATTTAGGAATAATTTATTTAACAGCTAGTGAAATAGAAGTAATTTTTGTTGGAACCCATTGTCCTTGTATACATCAACACATTGCAGACTCTGCTTGAACAGAAGGGAAAATGAGAAATCTTCCACACACCAAGTTCAGCGACTGCTTGTCCAGGGGAGCGTATGTTGTTTCAGAAACATTTTGGTTGGTTAGTTTTTGGAATGCCTGACTCTGAAAATTTCCAAAACCATAATTTTCTTCCAATGAGGATTGAAACTAATTATTAAAAATCAAATTTCTATTCTGAGTATTTAGCTGTACTGTGCGTACCACAACAGGATATCATAAAACTGGTATCCTCTTCCATGCTTTATAATAACAGAAAATCAATTTTGTTCTGCAGACTTTGCTATTTCCCTCCTGCAAAGTAGCTTTGGCCTTGCCTGGAACAGAAAACATTTCCTCTAAAGCAAGAACAAAAGCTATTTCATGGCTCAACTGGCAGGATGATTGGTGCAGTTATGAGTACACCCTAAGGTTGTTTTCTCTCAAGTTCTTATTTATTCCCCAGGGCTTGATACACATGCTGCTCGCTCTGTAATCCTTTGAGAGCAACGTGCATCTAGTTGGCATGGAAAACAAGAAAGCAAGATCTTCGGAATAAACTCTGCGAGTCTACAGCATAGCACTCTGTCTTTCAACGCTGCAATTCTCCTGATCCGTACCCAGGACAAACTGAAGAACTGCGCTTTCACTGCTTTTGAACTGAAGGCTACTCACATTTTAGGCACCAATGAAGTACCTTTCCTTTCTTCGTCCAAATCCACTGATTGTAATTTTCAATGAGCCTCAGCTCTTGCAACTATCACTAATTAGGCAGCATATCATGTACTGGTCTGTGTATTTATATTACAGTAGGAAAAGGATTAAAACAAGTAGTTTGATAAAACACTAGAGATCATTATGCCTTTGAAGAGGCATGCTAGGTTCGGTCAGTCTCCAAGCGCTCTGGCCAACTAACATGGTTCCCGAGCTCAAGCTAGGAGCAGAGGGCCGTGGAAGCAAACTTGCCTTGACAGCACCAAGTGATTTTACCTTCTTTAAAGCACAATAGTGCCTTAATATTTAGGTCTCCATCCTAACTGGAGTTAGACAGCTGATACCTGCAATAAACTTCAGCCCTGAAGAGTAAGCAGAAGGGTGTCCTAGCTCTAGAACTGGCAGTATTCCAGTCTGTTTAACTGGACAATTTGTTGCAGCTGATGTTCTTTCCACTGGGATTTCAGCCCATAACCAGCATTAACATTATTTTCACACATGAGGGCACTTACTCTTCTGGGCAGGGGGCCAAAGTACACACACATTTCCAGCCATTAGACCCTCCAGCCAGGCTTTAGGAATTTTTAGAATTGGTTTGGGAAGTTGACATTAGGCTTTTGTTTCTTTTTTGAGGATTGTATATTATAATTATAAATGGTAGAAGAAAAAAAAAATTCTTCCTGTTCAAGAGAGTGGAAATCAAGGAATGCTCAACTGAGTTGTTTCTAATGAAATGAAGTGGAGAAAATGCAATCTGCAACTTTTTATTCCACACTCTCCCACTTATAATTAACTGCCCCAGCTTGCTGAGGCCCAAACGGGCACTTCTGGAATTCTTTGTGTATTTCTACAAAGCATATTTCATGCTCAATTGAACAGATTTGAATACACTTGCTGCAAGTTCCTGTCAAATTTAATTTATAATCATTGAGAATGAAGTTTACTTGCAAACCCGGAGAAGCCTTTTGATAATTGCGTTGAATTATCCTAGATGTGCTGTGTCTGGGAGAGATCAGTTAACTGCTTATTTATTTTTTTAGTTCCAGTTGTACCAGGTGGAAATCATGATTTATTGGGCAGTAAATTAAGGTTCGGGGGAGATGCTCTTGCAGCAGATGAAAGAGAAGGAAGGGCTCTGTGCAATTTAGGAAGCGATCAATACAGAACCCTCACCAGTGTGTGGTTAGGCAATACCAACACTTAAAAAAGCAGCTATTATTACCCTGGGATCGTTTTCCCACTAAAGCATACGCAGCAACTGATGCTAGAACAGAGGTGGAAAGGAAGAAAAATGCTAGCACTCGCTGAAGGTGACATTTCTGGATTACCCTAAGGGCCAAATGCAAATCCAGACCCAAGTCCTCCACCACTGTAAACTGGCTCTTCTGAGGGGCTGGTCTTGACTGCGAGCTCTGGCAAGATTTTCGGACTGCCCTTGGCTCTCCAAAGTGGTACAAAGAATCCTGGGTCGTAGGAAGATTTTTAGCACAGAGCTAGAAGTGCATAATCCCTTTATATCTGTTCCTTTTCTTCCCTGAAGATAGGCCTCTGCTTGTGACACCACGGTGCACTACATGTGGGTTGCAACGTAGTCACAACTGACAGGTTCAGCTTGAAGTAAGTGAATACACTTTTGAGAGCCAATGAAATGTTACAAAGAAAGATTATTGATTAAAGCGGTAATGAAGAACAGCAACAAAAACTATCAGAGAATGCCAATGTAACTCCAGTAAGTTTTAAAGAGCTTTGTTTTCTGACGTTGAAGAGGGCACAACCCTCTGGATATAATTAAGGGAATTCCCTGTGAATACCTGGCATTGAGGCAGTGCCAAATCCATGTTTCAGGAAAGAAGGTTCTTTTTCTCTTTTCTGCTCTGCTAGAACAAGAAATAAGTTATTGGCAATGAATTCTTTTAATAAGACAGCTTTAACAGTAACTGACAAATCAGTGTTACCACCTGAATGCAGCTCACGTGACTGACTAGAACTCAAGCAAGCACAGAATCATAAAAAAGTGAATGGGTGTATCATTCATAACACAAATTACATAGTTTTTCCAAATGATCCCATTGTGCACACACACATTAAACAGTCCGGAGACATAAATAAGAATATAAAAAATAGTATATAAAGGAGATAACCCTAAAAACTAGCATAAATAATAGAATCTAAACAAATAAAGGTTTCATGACCCGAAGTCTTTCACCAAATGAGATCAAAAGAGCATACAGAGCATGTGACTTCCCATGATATGGCCTTACTCAGGGCAGTTACTGCAATCACTGATATTCTCCTCCCTTCCTTCTCTCAGAATTGTCTTGATCTTTAATGTTTTCATAATTTGTTCCATTTTTCTACCCGTGATGCTTCATTATCTTTTTCTTAACTAACCTCCAAAACGTACTCTGCTAAGAGAGGCCATGAGGTGGTTCAGAATACACAGGGAAGGCACATCCTCAGTTTGCAGCCTTAGTCATAGTACTTCACAACTTTTTCCTCCTGCAATCCCTCATTTTATTTATTTTGACCACCAGCTGAATGGTCAAAATAATCAGCAACTCTGCAAAGCAAGGGCTAGCTTGCAAATATGGAGAAGCAGCAACTAATTCATAGAAAAGGGAAACATGCAAAGAGTTTCAAACGATCCTTTTGATGAATATTACTTTGCATTTTTCCGGTATTAATTTAAATTTAACAAAGTAGTGTCAGTTATATTTTTTCTTGGTTCTATCAAGACAACGGAAGAGAATTTCCCCACCATTGACTTGTCTAAACCAACCAATTTCCTGGGGATACAGAGCTGGAAAACAGCTGAGAATATAGAAAAAAGTAGTGAAAAGTGTCATAGACAATATACATTACAACAAAAGTGTCACCTTGGAACTATTTTAGAATGCATTGTAGCCACCAGCGTCCCAGTATGCGGCTGAAAAGCTGGGACAGCCTCATCCGTGTACATGCCTCCATTCTGTCTGTGGTTTAAGCTGACTATATCAGTCATTACAACCAAGCCAGTTTCCTAGATGATAAAAATGAATACCACAAAACAAACACCAGCAAGAAAAAAAAAAAAGGAAAGAAGAATTAAACATTTATCGATAAAAACTTTTCTGACTAGAATATCCCAACCCTATTCCAACATTTATGGGGTAAATTTCAGTTGAAACTTGAGGATTTTTTAAAACTTGATATAAAAATGACTGCTAATGTGAAAACACATAGTTACTTTATAAGCAGAGGTTTTACAAGAAAGCCCTTTTTCGCTTGGAAAATGCGTTTAAACCAATATCTGACATTATTGGGTGTGTGTAACTGTTAGACGGCTACAGGTGAAAAATTACTACACATATTTTTCCCCTAAAATATTACATGACAGCTTTTTACCCTTCCTAAAAGTTTCCAGTGTGCCCTGCTGCCGTTAGCAGGCAGCTCTCACATCAGAGAGCACCAACTCTGCATTACCAGGGATGCCAAGCAAAATGGAAACTGCCCACACAGCTTCACAGTAGAAAAATACAGAATTCATAAAGAAAGCTGCCTGCCAGCTCTGGCCCCTAAATGCACTCATTCATAAGAGACAGTTCCCAGACACCAAAGGGAGAACAAGCTTTGTTCTCTTTATATACACATCCAATTACTCCAAATCAGGTACACAACAAAGCATACATACCACCTATTAACATATGCATCTTCCCGGGAGCTTACTCCTCTTAGTAAGAAAAAAAAAAGCATCAGAACAAAACCCCAGAAAGATCCCAGGGAGAGAAGCAGCAGTGACTCCTGCAGCCCTAGATAGAAATGAGGATTTAGAGTTTATGATTAAGAGCTCGAGGCATTGGGGGAATAGGTGGAAACCTATGGGTTTTAAAACACAATAGAACAATTTAGCTAAAATTGCAAAAACGACATAGAATGAAGAGACAGAAGATCAGGGTAGCCTGATCAAGGATGCAAAGAGAACATTAGTGATCTTTCACACAGATAGTCACAGAAGCTGGCAGAACTGGGTCAGGAAAGAAGTTCAAAGGCTTTCCAAAGTATAGTCTAAAAAGGAAAAGGCTGTAAGGGAAGACTCATGCTCCACCTTCCTTCCCTGTCAAAGTACCTGCAGAAGAGATTTGCACGCTCACCCATCTGTCTGATTCTCCAGAGCATCAGCATGAATTCCTTCACCCAACAGGATATCTGGCCCTCTCATCAAGATTGGCCAAAATCAAAGCACGATTCTCCAACACCTTTGCTGGAACAGTGTACTCTGATCTCAGAAATTACTTTTCAGCCTATCCCCTGGAGAAACAGCTCTGACACGAAAAAAATAATGGCCTATGGAGCTGAAAATTATCCTGCAAACATGAAAATAAAAAAAACACTCCACAGAGAAGTGAGGCTGATTCTTCCTACTGTAAACGCGAAGCGAGCATCCTTGGTGATGTCCCAGTGCCAGGGAAAGACAGAAGATCTACGGCGTCTACGTGAGGACATGCCTGGCCACCAGAAGTGCCCTTCTTCCTTCGGAGCCCCAAAAGCATCAGATACATCATATTCTGCAAGCTCTTGGAAAACCTGCAGGGAAAGGGAAGAGACTGCTGTCCTTAGGCACAAAGGCTACTTACTAAAGGTAAAGTGCATACAGGTGTATTAAGAAAAAGGCATCAGTGCCTTAAGCTTCCTTTTACCTGACTGGCTGTCAACTGAAAACCCGTCTTCAGCAAGTAGACACTCTTATCCACAGTGGCAATGCAGACGCAGCTTGATTTTGCAGCTCTGACCTTGATGTTCACAATATCACCAGGTCTGGTCTCATTTGCTGAGAGAGCCACTGCAACCTAGGAATGTAACATTAAGTCACATCATCTCAACTTAGAATCAGAAGACAAAACTACAAACAGTAACAAGACACCGTCCCTTCCTCTCCACTAGCTATATTGCCGATACCTGATTTTCAAAGGAGGACTTCACAGTGAACTGCAGGCTGTCTGTGACCCCTTCTCCATTCTCCCTGACGTAATACACCAGAAGACGGCCCAGGGGAGCCATGTTGTGAACTACTGAGAACCGGAGGAATGTCATGCAGACTTCAACCTCTGCTGCAGGAATACTGGTGGGTGCTAAAAAAGAAGTTGTAAAAAGGACAGTGTTATTTATCAAAATCACTTTCTTCTTGCTCCGTACAACTGCTGCAAGGTGCAGAACTCTCTAGCCAGGCCCTGGATTGTTCCCTTGTTCCTGTTGCACAGGTGGTTCTTGAACTCAGAATCTTTTCCCTTTCTTTTTCTTTTCCTGGTGTAAGCTGAGAGGCAATTTGCACCCATAACAAAGAGCAGTACGGAGAAGGTGGATAGAGAATGACTACCCACTGTTTTTCCTGACATAAAATCGAAGAAATATACAGTTAAGTTATGGAGCCATTTAAAATTAACAAAAGAGGTTATCTATTGCTGCAGAACGCTGCTGACAGAAAAAGTATAAATGAGTTTGAAAAAAGATTATGCCCTTTATAGAACATCATTTCAGGTTGGAAGGGACCTTTAAGGATCACTTAGTTCCAACCCCCTCCCTGTGGGCAAGGGACATCTTTCACTAGATCAGGTTCCTCAAAGCCCCATCCAACCTGACCACGAACACTCCCAATGACGGAGCAGCCACAATGCCTCTGGGCAACCTGGGCAACAGCACAGAACCAACCTTCAGCGCAGGAAGTTATTATGAATTCTTAAACCACTGATTATCAGAAGCTGGGGGGGGGGTACATCTAGGGAAGTTTCTTTTACTTTTTCCCTAACTATCTGAAACTGGGTGCTATTGTACACACATTACTAGGATAGATGGACTTTTCCATTGACAGATGTTGCATGCATCTTCCTAAGCATACTGTTCTTTATCCCCCTGTTCCATGGATTCATCAGATTTGTGTCTTTCTGCTATTCTTCGCCCAAAGCAGGAGTCCACACCTCATTTCCTTTCCCCATGCTAACTGCATGACCTTCTCCTTCAGCCTGATCCATGCTATCAGTCCATCTAATGTCCTCTTCCTAGTTTAAGCTCAACCAGCTTAGTGAATTCGCCCAGGCCCATCATACACTTCCCTACCAGTCAGGTGATGCCAGGTCAAGTATATTAAGAAAGACTAGAGCTGTCCGAACAGAGAAAGACTACAGAAAGGCTAGAGGAAACGCTCCAAGAGCTTTCCCTCTTGTATAAATCTTTCACTTTTCTATATGACTATGTGTGCAATTGATATCACTATTTTTCTTGCACAAAATTATTCTATGCATTTTAAGAAGCATCAAATTAAAAAAATTAGGATACTTAAGTATGTAGAAAGGTTGTTTTTTCCCTGAAAACAGGGGTGAGTTTGCATTTCTGATGCTAGCTACCTGTTCCTGGGAAGCGTGTGATATCAATGTTCTTCTCAAAGAGAAAGGTGGCTCTTTTGCTCCTCTGCTGGGTGACGTTACTGGGCTGCAGTCCTGAAAGGACAATGTTGCCTCGCGATGCCACTTCATAATGTAGAGTGAAGTTGCAAGGACACGTGGACTTCACTGCAATCCAAGCCTCCTCTCCTACCTGCACCCAGAGACAGAAAAGCAAAAGATCTGGTATGTTACAATGCATGCTTTCTATTTATAAAGCACAGAAATCTATTTGGGTTTCAGCCCACAAGACATGTGACCCCTCTTCTGAGAAACGTATGCACTGAAAAGTATATTTAATTAGCACTGTTTTCATGGACTTTTCACGATAAAAAAGGGCCTGTGTTCAGCTCTTCACTCCCTGCAAGTCTAACAGCAGAATGGGCTGGGGGGTTGTATTAATGAAAACAATAAAGGAATCTCTGGAATCCTGAAAGTTAAGCCTTTTGGCACAGAGCAGCTGTCAGAATTGGTTGAATTTTAGACACCCCTTCAGTAGTCCAGCCCCCAAAAGAAAGAGATGGGTTGGGGGTGGGAAGAGATGTGTGTTTGATAGTGTTTGCAGTTTAATTGAGATTATACATGGTGATTACTTTCATATGGAAAATACTAATTCAAACTTAACCAATGCGGCACTAAAATGCTGGGAATAGTTCTGAGTGAAAATGCTTTCAGATTACACAAGTCTTGATATTAATTTGCAAGTCTAGCTCTCAAGGAGCTGTCAAACATACAAATAAATGAGAAGGGAGCTGCTTTTTTTTTTTTTTTTAATAAACTCATCTGAAGCCTTCAACAGGGTTCAGAGCAGCACACTGACTTCCTGCACTTTTTGTGCCCCAAAATCCTCTACTCAGAGGTAGTCACTAAGTACTGAATCCCCTGGAGACAAAAATCCCCCAAATATTGCCAATCCCAACAGACCAGACATCAGTGCTCAGACATGGGATTAGGACTGTCATGTCTGGATGAGTGGAGCAGCCAGCTTTCCTAGGAACACAAACTTCTTGCTTCTGGGATACAAGGAGGAATTAACACTTGTATTAAGTAGGATTTCTTCACCAACTTCCACCCTGATCCTCCTGCCATTTAAAGCATAGCAATGCCCAACTAAGACTGCTAAGACTGAATAGCAATGTTAAATCACAATGAAATATTTTGAAAAACCTCTTTCTTAAGTGCTGACAGTGTTACCTTGCCAGAAGGTACACATGGCACAAACCAAGATGGCAAGGACTTGAAAACAAGGAGCTGCTAATGGTTAAATACAGTGAGTACCACAAAGTCCAAGAAGTGCCTCGTGACATTAAATATTTGAAGTATTAAGAATTCCCCAGTGCAAATGATGAAACAATTCATTAAAAAATGAATGTAGCTAATTGGAACACCCAGTAAGAGCTGGCAAAGCAGGGAAACAGTTCCCACATCAGCTGGTCATCCAACTCCTAGCTTTCCCACAGAAGAATTAGTTCTAATCAGGTTATAATAAGAACAATGTGTTCAGATTAGCAGTGTATAATCCCCTTTCCATACCTCAGGAAACTTGTAAAAGATTAATTAGCCATTAAACTACCATGAAATGCAATGATAAAAAAATGCTCTTATTTGGATACAGAGTCTGAAACCAACCTGACAGATCTGCTGATAATAGAAATCTAAGTGTGTATATTGCCAAAACCCACTTCTCAACCCCCCCGCTTCCCCCCCCCCCAACCCTCAGAGCATCTTCTTGGGTAGACAACAAACCCTAAACAACTCTCAGTAAAACAACATACAACAGAAATCACGGTTAAAACAGATCCCTCCTTTAGGAGAGAGATCACGACAACTTTAATATGGAAGGATTAAATTTTTAAGAGAGGTTCCTACAAAAACTAAAAAAGAAAACACGATATGTTCACAGTTTGATAACTGAGGACTAAACAGACCCAGATGAGATTTAAACCAGAAGTTCTAGCGAGACTATATAGGCCTAATTTGGATCTTTAGTAATTAAACCACTCCCACTAACTTCAATTCCAATCTTTCAGCATTTGTTGACCTGAACTAAAGCACGTCATTTTCACCAAACAATTCATATGTGACTGTTACTGGAGGTGCATAGAACATACATTCATACAGGAAAAACTTAAATGTTGGCAGTGCCTATATCCTCCCTCTCCCCACTGTCCCCACAACACAAGGAGAATGAGATGCTGCACAAGCATCAAAGGCACTTTGCTTAAAACCGTGTGCAGCCCACACTGAACCCTTGTTTGGTGGCTGAAGTGCAGCTACATCAACCTTTGCTGTGGAAAAAATAACAGTTCAGGAACCCAAAACCAGAAATATTCAATTAGAACAAAGTACTTTAAGTCACGAAATGCAGTTGTTGCCATGACGGAATATGAAGCCAACATACCTGGAAAGGTTTATCTGGTGCCTGAAGCTGGATGTGACACTTGCTGGGCGAATACCAGCTACTGATGGACAAGTAGTTTGGCAGATATTGATCCCCAGACGGTTTCCCATCAATTGCTGTCACTTTGGTCTTAACAAAAGTTACATGTGAATGTTATGCATGCATAGAAAGCCTGATTTGTATTCTCTTCTTACCCTGTATCCCCATCTCCCATTTTACACTTTCTAGCTGTTCATCCTTTATCATCCTCACATAGCAACAGTACCCTCCAGATATTGGACCCTTACTACTACGTTGAGCTGTATTTGCAGAAGCATCTTTTCACTTCTATTGGCAGCTAGAAACAAAGCAAGTGTTTGCTGAATTTAAATCAAGAAGTTGAAGCTAAAAGGCACTGATTTCCTATTTGTAGCACTGATTTATAAAGTCCAGGTTTGACAAGATTAATTACATTAAAGCTCACTAATCCTATAAAGAGCTTTCACCCACCTCCAGCCAGACGTATTGGGCAGCAGTAGGGATGGAGGGGATTTCAAACTCCACCAGCCCGTTTCTTGATACCAGTTCACTTGTATAAACGTTGTCCTTTGGTGTGAGTTCAGCTTTAATTCGGATAGTGACTCTGTCAGCTGGACTTCCATCGGGGTAAGTGACTTCTACCTACACAGTGTTTCATTTATAGAACAATTATAGGCAATTCCAGTCAATGACAGAAACAGTAGGTGGGAAAAACCACACCAGAACATGATGTAATATCCTGGCATTGGGGCAGTATAACCTTATACCAGCCACACATCAGCATCTCTACTTTTAATCTTACCTTTCCTTTGTAAGGCAGTCCAGGTTTGAACTGTTTTCTGGTATCTTTGGAGTATTTGATATCAATCAGCTGTTTCTGAACAGGTGTTGAGTCATCAAATGTAACCTGTTTGCTCCCATCAGAGCTGATCACTGTGGCCCAGATATTGACAGTGCCTCGAAAATGTTCCGGAACATCAGCTGGCATCATGTCTTTCACACACACATCAAAAACAGCAGAGCCATCAATCTGCAAAGTGTGTTGGGGAATGGAAACATAAGTTTGCATTCACATTCAAAAAGGGTCTTGAAGCCAAATCTAAGGCTCCCTCAGCCCCATGCTCTAAAAATAGCCAAGAAATTCTCATCCCTTCCAAGTCATAAACACATCATGTAAAAATATATAATAGTTTTATTATGCTGGAGCCGATTAACCTATTTATTCCTCTACTGTCTGATCTCCCATCAGTACCACAAAACGGAGCCGTGGTATTAACTTCAAAGCGTACAGATGAGGCATTTTATCACAACTGACCCAATGGACTCCCTCACCTGGGTGGTCTTGAGGACAGGGTGGCCCACTTCATGTCTGTAGTACCCTACGCCATTTATAGTCATATTGACAATTAACTTTCCTGTCACTGGTTTTCCAAATGTATATCTGAAATGGAAAGAAGATAGTTTATAACTTACAGCTATCTTCTGTTTTCCTGGTTACATGAAGGCTAGTACCATGTGACCTGCACATATAGAAAACAGAAAAAAATACCACAGGCAGCTTTCCAGCTTGTTGTTACCATGCTTTGTGAAGGCTCTTACATCTGAAAAGTCTGCAGCAGATGAGATCCAAGCTCCAGTGGCTGCACCATCCTGTGGCTGTACTACAGTATATACTCACGACACTTTCTCTGGGACATGTTCCTACCTGGCATGGACGGTTCCTTTTTCACACAGTGAAAGGTCACGAATGTAGCGAGGGGGTTCAATCACCAATTCAAACTTTGGTAATACTACAATGAAAAGAAATACAACAGAATCTTTCCAAGATCTTTTTGTCCAGATTCTAGCAAAAGCATACACAGCTCTGACGAGGGCCCTGCTTAGAGTCGGATGAGGGCAGTGTAGCAAACAGCAGGCAGGACAGGACTCAGCAGAAAATGAATCAATAAAAGTGGCAAACCAAGACCATCTTGGCAAGATGACCTTAGCTACACACCCTTAGGATTTTAAATTCTTTGCAGAGGGATCTGTGTCCCAGGATTTGAGCCCAAGCTTTTTCTCTTAGATACACGGTAAAGAGCACAACTCACTCCTGACTCCTCCACAACGTGTTGGGAATAGACCTGAGATATTGGCAGTTGGCAGTGTCTATAAATGCTTACGTGATGAGACCAGATGTCATAGATGGCATGCTGAGTGTAACAATGCCCACCTTTCCTCAAACAGAGGGACTCTGAGACTGAAAAGGGGGGGTAGCAAAAAGGAATTCAGAATTCCAAGGAGGGCTCTGGGAAAGGAAGGAAAGAACTGACAGACTTGAAAGCATCTTAAAGAGTTTTCCAAAGCAAAATTAAGTCTTTGTTAGATGAAAACTCCATTTCAGGTCCTTTACTTTGTGAAGTGTGGAGAACATGAACAAAGGGCTTGGTTAAGTTGCAAGCATCTATATGCCTGAAGTACATAGCCTCCAAATATTTTTTTTCTCATGACATTTTAAATGCAATATTTCTCAGGTGTTTCATCTCAAATTAAAACATTTCATAATGTTTTGTTCTTCCAAATAGGCTCAGGTTATAGTGAAAGCTGATTTGGATACAACTCACCGTATTTCTGAACTTCAAAGGATTTGTTGTATGTGTGCCCCTGCATTTCAGCAAAGATGAGCCATTCACCAAACACTGGCTGATCAGACAAAGGAAAACTCATATTTACAATACCTGAAAAAGGAAACAACGTACCGTGAACTCTATGTCACTCGTCAGTCTTTGTTAAACCTTACTGAACACAACTCAGTATAAGCGAAAGCAAAGTCAAATAACAATACACTGAGAAAAAAAATAATCCCAAACTTACCACAACAAAATGGCTTCAAATTGCTCCACTCTATCATACGAGACCCCCGAGGATCCTGCATAGTGGTTTAGGAATGAGAAACATCACAGTGAAAATGAATTATCACTAATACATTTAACTCAGTTTGCAACAAAGAAATTCATTTTGTAATATATACACTTCACTAACAGCTCGAATGTAACTAACATCTGTTGAAAAAGATACTTTACCGGGGGGTATTTGCTTTCTAAAGTTCAGTGCTCATTTAAGGACACTGCTTCTACAGCCAATGCACACAAGTAAGCACTGTCAAGCAGCAGATCTTCCACCTATCTTAAGACACCTATTTTGGATGGGATGAACTAGCCTCTGAAGACACTTTTTTTTTGTTCAGAGAGGGATCTGTACAACCAGCAAGACAATTTTTAGATGACAAAGTCAGATGAAATCAATCCCACTGTTTTTGTCAGCATTAACTCTGTGACTGCAAACAAGAGAAGAGGGTGAATTCTTCTGCTTGCTGACAGCTAAAGAAAACACATGGTTTAAAAAAAAAGAAAAGAAAAAAAAAGACTAGACACAGAAGGAACCTCTCATTCACCTCATAAGGAAGAAGACAGGAGCACCCTTTCCTTGCCATGAATTTCTATTGTCCACTATCATAATGTTTGGGTGCAGAGATGAGATTGGCCCTGCTATATCAGCCCAGCCAGATGAAGGATAGGAGTGTGTCTGCATTGAAAAGAAGGGAGAAATTGAGTGGGACTGTTACATTTATAAACCCCAGTGAAACTAGCCAGTTCTTCTCAGGCAGAAAAATAGGAATGGATTTCTGAAACTGAAGTAGAAAACAAGTATATTTGTTGGTGTTAACAAAAAAGCAAGACACAAAGATCAGTTAAAGACACAGGGACAGGGATAATCGCTTAGGTTACAGTCTGGGAATGGCATAATGGACTTGAGAAGGTACAGACTCATGACTTGTTTCTCTTAAAGCTACAAGAATCTTGTGCCTCTACAGGATACATGCTAGATGATTGGCAGACAGATACTCACCACCACATAAGCTTCAATCTGAAAGAAAAAAAAAGAAAAGAATAAAAGACTTTATGAAACAAAGCTACTTCTCTGCTTCTTGTGATGAACTGTTGATTTCACATAAGCAAGATATGATCCACAAAGTGACAAAGCTTAAACATCTCTCGGTAAGAGTAGCCTGAGAAACATACATTTCATTCACACATCTAACTGGAAAAGTAATGCTTTGTATTTCTGTGCATCACCTCAATAGAGTGCAAGTGCCTGAAAAATTCTTCTAACTGCTTTGGCATAGTTACATTGCATTTGCTAGCACTAAAAAAGTGTGTATTCTCCTTCAACAGTAATGTGACTAAATGAAAAAAAAAAAAGTTTTAATTAACAACAAGCAATCACAAGATATGCTTAAATAGATTAAGAAATTCAATTATACTTCTGCATGAGAATAAAATACAGGTTCCCAACTATTCCATTATATTTTACAGTGTGAAAGAAAACAGGTTTTTTTACCCTCTCATTGACTGGTCTCAAGTCAGAAGTCACCATAAAGAGGTTTATCAACACTAAAAATGAAAAAAAAAGGAAATTAATTAGTCATCAGAGCTGACACTGAACAGAGTATGTCATTCAGGAATCTACCCTTGAAAAAATGTTTTGCCTAAAAGCAGCCCTAGCATCTAGCAAGTTCTCCAAGGTCACTTTACCTTTCTGCTTGGGTTTATAGACAGGTTTATCGGTCTGGATGAACACGGATGATCCTTTGCTATCAATGGTTACTGTGGTGTAGTTGTGAAAAATGTAGCCTTCCCCCGCTAGATGCCGGTTGCCCCAGACTTTTAGATGTGCTTGTCCACGAAGTCCTGAAGGCACCTAGAAAACAGGTCACGAGGTGAGGAAGATGCAGAAAAGTCTTTGAGATTTCTGTGGAACAGAACTGACAGTGAAGTGAGCAAAAAGCAGCCACCTGCTGCATTTCAGTGTGTTAGCAATAAGAAGAAAATGAAGAACATATTAGATCTTTTACAAGGTAAAAACTTCAAAGGAGGCAAAGTCATGCTAAAAACATGGCAGGAAATTCTTGTCTACCCTTTCTTTATCACTCAAGCAAAGTGATATTTGATCTACATGTGCAGCTTCCACTAATGAAGGTGGTTACCTGGGGAAATCAACCATGCTATAGAAGACATGACTCTGTCAATGGCAGGAGGAACACATAAAAAAAACCCAAACCACGCATGTGTGCACATTTTCAACCAGCCGCTCAGAGAAATAAAAGACTTTAAAAATGACATTAGATTAAAAATTACGAAGCAAAAAATCTGATAATACACAAATACTATAATAGGTCATAATTTGAGTGTGAAAAAAAGATTAACTTTATGTTGAGCAGTGAGCTGCAGATTCAGCCACTGATTTTCTTCAGTGGCGTAAGGGCCAAGCAGATGAGCTGCGATGTTCTTTTCACTCTCCACTCTTGCAAAGGTTGCTTCCTCCTTAGTGTGTGCACCAGAATGTGACCTGTATTTGCGCCTCAGCTGCTCAGAGCGCAATGCCTGATGTGGTTGAAGGCAAGCCCCTTGTGTTTTCACCAAAAACATTTTAAGATAATTGACACTCACCTTCAGTTTAATTGTTCCTTTATCTAAAATGAAAGAGAGAGAGAGCGTGTTATTCTTCTCAAGCTGAGGTACTAACATTTGTGCCATTTGCAGCTGAGTGAAAGGAGACCCCGTGTCACAGAGCTGCTAACTGCAATACCTCTTCATTATGATTTCACCTGAAGTAATTTTCCTTCATTGTGTAAAACAATCTGCAGGGTCAGCAAGCTCGCCCTAGTAGAGTTCTCCAAAATAAACTTGGTCTACATTTGTTTACAATTTTTTCCCCAAGGTAAACTGCAAGGTGCTCTATGGTTAGAGAGTACCACCAGAGCTGAGGTTTCAGCATGGGGCATCCTATGCTGAATACAGAAATATATTGCTGTAAAAGACCTGGCCTCTTTCAGGACTTTAATAATTCTCAAAACAAACACTCATAGAATCTATTTTGATTGCTGGATACAGCCATACCCAAGATTTCTCTTTAGCATATGTTGTCCACGTGTGTAAGCATCACTCCCTTTGAATTACTTAGCAATTGTCAGCCAATTTCAAAGACAACAAGGGGAGGATAAAACCAGAGACAATCTGTTCCAAGAAAGGAAACGGCTTTAGTGTAACTCCCAATTTTTACACACAGAAAGGTTAAAACATGGTGGTTAAAGAGCCTGATTGCCTGAGTCTTGTCCACATTACACCACCACTAGCACTGGTAGAACAGCGCTACTGTCTTCGTTTTCAGTTACGTAAATTCATTAAGTTGGACATAATCAAAACACTTTTTTGTTTTACACACAGGACAGAGAAGTATCTGTCTTGGATTTCAAAGACTTCTCCAACTGCACAAATTTTATCACCTCTCTCAGCAATACTCAATCCTGAAGATGGGGAGGTTGCATTTCCAGCCCTTATTTTAAAATAAGGGTAGAAAAGGATGTTGTTGTAGATTTTACATTTTTTTTTCCTTAAATTCAGCTTATCTTACTCCTTATACAGCTCCTCAGTGTCAAATATTCAGGTTTCAAGAAGAAAAATATTCACTACAAAATCCTTGAACATCAGTTACCCAGGGTCTCTGTATGTCTTGCTGCTCCAAAATTATCTGCCTTGGATGTCTGAGATACCATACACCAAAGCACAATCAACTGAGAACATTTAGCAGTAGTCTATGTATTAAATATTAGTTTGGTTCCAGTTCCATTATCATCTAAAGCAATTCTCTAGGAGACCCTGATGTGCTCCCACAGCACCTCAACTTATAAACATTCTCAAGCTCAGAATAAGAGGAACTCACGCAGAACTGTTCCGTGGCCTCGTGACACCATTTCTCCTTTGACTACTAACTGAATCTGGACCGTCGTCTCCTTGACAGAGTTAAAGATGGTTACGCTTATAGCTTCTTCAACGCCAGATCGGAAAACAGAAGGTGCTGCAATCAAATAGCCCCTGAGGAGCAAAATTGGAAGTGGACGGTCAAGAAGAACAGCAACAAGAGTGTAATCTTTATTTGCAAGCCACTTTACATACAACAAAAAGAAAAAACCAGACTGCTCTGTAACATAGGTTCCCAGAATTTGCCCTTGTAAGGTCACATTTGTGGCCACCAGCAGTGTAGATCCATATGCATAAAATGAACGCAGAATGCACATAGAAACAAACACACACCCTAAGTGGATTAAAAGTCCTTAGTATTTAAATAAAGCCACTAACATAGATGTTCATTACGTATATATTATATATACATTTATCTTTATCTTACAGAAATACAAACTAAACATACAACTAGCTAATCATAAAAAGGCTGAATTTCATGAAAGAACAAGGAGGTACCTGAACCTCCAGCAGAGTTTAGTAGATAGTGCTTTGTTTTGAAGCAATTTAGATACTTCTAACATTTTTGCCTCAATTATTTCTCATGGCTCCGTTTTCATAGTGCAACTTGATACACAAAAAAAGAAGGGACACTCAGTGCTGATACTCATCACTTTCTAAATGTCGCATACATGTAACACGTCTAAACTTACAGTTCACATAGAAGCAAGCCAGAAACCGCGGTTACAAGATTGGTCTCAAATTCTCTGTTCTGCCACCAATTTTAAGTTCAAACCATTATATCCTGCAAGTTTAAAGTCCCCAGGAAAAAGGAATTATTTTAGCAGGCACACACATGGTTTTAAAGCCACCCTAGATGACCTCCCATATATACTACAATCCTTGCATTTCTGAACAGAATCTGTGCCGTTCCCCTGTGCTGAATGGCACTACGCCATGAACTTGTCAACTGAAAGCATTACAGACTCTGAGCTCTTTGATGCATTGGGCTGTAAGCAACACATTTATATTCTCTTCATGACACACCTTTCTGGGGTTTTTTGTACCCCAAGCGATTTTTTTTTAAAATGAGGCAATTCCTCATGACTCTTCCAGCCCAATTTCTCAGCCCATGCCTTTCTACAGTTCCATGAGCCAGGTTGCTTTAGTTCATGATTAATTATCACTTTGGGACGAGGATGATGGCGTTTTACAGCCCCCAAGTCATCTTTTATCAAATTCCAACCCCATGCTTCTCTCTCAGAAGGCCTCATTGCCATGGAGATCCCATTACCCCCAAAGAAAGTTCAGATCTCTGTGGCATTTGAGTTAAATCGCATGGGGTACTTGCGGATCCAAAACCTTATGGCTGCCAGGTTGGAAAATTCATCAGAACAATAATAAATAACAATAAAAAGTTACTACTTAGCCTGCAAAATCTTGGTGAAAAAGACAGAGCTGATCTTGTTGCAGAGGGAGAAAGAGTACCATCTGCATCCAGTATGAAATGATTAGACTCAAACTGTCACATAAGCACAGCACTACGGTGCCATATGTGAAGCACATGTATTCACATTGTTCTAAATTACTGCAACTCCTCCGAGGTACCACTCCGTTGATACAGCTATTTAAGCCACTTTATAAGCGGCATTTTAATTAAAAATATGTAACTTGGCAATTAAAGTTAACTTGACAGTGATTGGACAGATCCTTAAAGCACATCTGACTAACAGCTCTGTCAGGTTACACCAAAACTTGGCAGGACGTGAAATATTTTCTAGTAAGCAAGTGAAAATAAGTTCTCCGCAGCACTCAGTTAATGCAGCTATTCACGATGCTGACGCGCTATTAACAAGCTAGGGATAAAGAACAAAGCAAACCTTAATCAAAGTTAACCTAAACACACTGGAACGAGCTGCAGATTCAGTTTCCAAAAGCCAGAGAACTTTCCCCGCAGTGAAATGTTTCTCCCCACATGATTTCCCCCCCACAAGAATGTTTCACATGCTCTTCGGGAGCAACCAACATTACCTCCTACCACCCCAAGCACAACAGCAGCCCCTGCGCAACACCCCGGATTCCTTAAATAATTGTTTGCAGATAAAAGCTCTGCAGCCGCTAGCTAGAGGAGCCAAAGGCAGGTATTTCTAAGGAGGCTTGTTCTTCCCCCCCACCCCTTTCCCTGCACTATGCACTTTCGCACCGGCGAGTACAAACGCGCTGCTGGGCTCGGGAAGCGCCGCAACTCGCCTCCCCGATCCCAGCTCCTCCGGGGGGGCCTTCTCGCAGGCTTTGTTAAGTGCTCGGTGCAGCCACCCCCGGAGCCCTTCGGTGTTCCTGTCCCCCTCCACCCCGCCACCCTTTACGGGNGCGTCCCCGCCCCCGGGCCGCCCCCTCCTGGCCCCGGTGCCCGCTCGGCTCCGGCCCCGGCTCTTTGTCTGCGGCTCCCCGCCCGCTCCTGATAGCGTGCACCGGGGAAGGGTGCCGGGCCCCGCACCCCCGCCTCCAGCCGGCCCCCGCCCGCTCCCAGGTGCGCCGGGCCCCGGGCCCGGCGGGACCCCGGCTCCAGCCGCCGCTCCCCCC